>JANAVB010040419.1:1513968-1713968 GCA_029216955.1 Iris pallida | reverse complement strand
AGAGTTTGTTACCCAAACACTAAGCCCTTACTAATATTGCACTTAGAGATACATGAATATGAATGGTGGGGTATAGGGCAGATGCAAAAGTACAGGACAGAACAACTCAAATGTGGGACAGATGCCTGTTATAGGGAAACTGAACTTGAGGGCAACACATGAGCAATGCTAAGTTGTATATCAACTAATATGGACAGAACATCATAGTGAAATGGTCTAAAGTTAGTTCAAAATAAACTCCAAAGGACATATACTAAAATCTGAACAAAAGTTATGGATTAGGCATTACAAGGTGATAAGAACATCTGTTCTTATCTGAACATGACAACATATGAACCTGTTCTTATCTGAACCAACAAACGGTAACATGGATACCTATGATTTGAACTGAACTATATGATACATACCTGCACATCCTTTAGAGGATGCAGGATAAGGTGTTTTAGACAAAGGATGGACACAACTTGAAGGGCATTAGACTGATACATAGGTGGTATCATTTTTTGATCTAAAAACTGATACCAAGAAGCAACAACCACTAGGTTCACAACTAAACCCAAAGTGATACCTGCACTTGGACAGACATTCAGAGATAAATGGGAACAGAACCAATATTGACATTCAACTGTAATTGCCTGAATAACCAAGAAGTGGACAGGACAAGATTCAAACTGGTCTTAATGTCCTATTCGAAAGGGCAGATCATTAATTTGATGTAAGGAGGACAGAATAAAAATAGGCAGTGACTCAAGTTGAGCAACGTAAGGTGACTAGACTTGAACATATGACTGAACAATAAATAGGCAAAGTATGACTTGACTGATCAGTGATAAGGGTTAAGTCTGAATATTACCAGGGTCAAGGGGTACATGTTCGATATATCAAGCATGGCAGTAATTCAAGGAGGATCAGAGCAGTGTTTAATACAAAACTTCATAATACAGCGAACAGGGATTTAAGGAAGCAATGATCAGATCAAAGTATACTCGATTGGACATGTGGTAGACAATAGACTAATGTGAAATAGACATAATGTAGTAAATCTAATGGTACCTCAATTGTGGATAGCAGACATTATCACATTGGCTGCTAGCATAATAAGACAACAGACACACACACACAGATCCAAAAGACTACACAGGATAATGAACAAAATAGTAAGCAAATACTATACATCAAGTCCCCACAACCATATTGATCTACCAAATCAATCCTAAATCACAAGATAACATCCTACATTGCTAACACATTATATAACCAATATAGAAACCTAATTAAACTGAGATTTAAGTATCAAATGCCCTAAGAGTCATTTTATCAAACACTTGATGTGCGTATTCGATACGGTGTGATATGCCCGTGATACGTACCTCAAATGGATCCAAAAATGACCCAAAGCATTCCTAATGTCAAGAGGGATCCTAAATGAATGCATCTACACTAATGAAAAGAATTTAGAGGGTTTATAGGGCTCTTACCACTTAGGAGATGGATTCCCAAGGAATAACTCCTAGATTTAGATCTCCATCAAGCTCCAATAGCCAAATTGCTCCAAATGCTCCTAAGCTAGCCAATAGAGGCTTCCTTTCTTCAAGGAAAAGAGTTTGCAATTGGTTTGATAGAATTTGGACTCAATTTGGGAGATGGGGAAAATTTGTAGAAGAACACAAATTAGATTTAGGGTTTCTAACGAAAGGGGAAGAAGAAGGAAATGTGGCTATTAATAGCAAGGGGAGGCTCACATGTGGCCGGCCATAGGGGATTTCTAGGGTTTAGTTTGGGTGCAAATGTCTAAAAGCCTTCCTATTTGTTATGTAAAGCCCTTTAAGGAAAGGCCATTCTAGTTTGTTGATTTTAGCCTACAAATAGATTCTAAGTGGTTTCTAGCTATATTAAAGTCTAACCAACTAACTAGAATAAATCTAAAGTTGTCTAATCTCACTAACTAAGTTTTCTTGGTCATGACTAACTTCTAATCAATATGGTTCTAAGGTTAACCAAAACATTATACTAACACAAAGTATTAATTAAAAGATATTTAAAATAATTAAAATTTTCCAAATTACCAAAATACCCTTATTCTAGAAAGTGGTAGTGATAAATCTACCCTCATTAAAATAATTTCGTCCTCAAAATTAAAAGACGAAACTAGAACAGAAATGAGAAGGATAGAAAAATCATACCTCAAGGCTCAAAAAGATAAGGGTATCGCTCGTGCATCTCATGCTCCCTCTCCCAGGTTGACTCACCTAGACAGTGATGCCTCCACGTGACACAAACCAAAGAAATGGTCTAGTTCCGCAATACCTCCTCCCGACGATCCAGAATTTCCACTGGCTATTCTGGATAGCTGAGAGTAGGGCCCACCTCGATCTCGTAGTGATCTAGTACATGACTGGGATCCACCACGTACCATCTCAACTGTGACACATGGAACACGTTATGAACTCCCTCTAGTGCAGGTGGCAAGTCTAGCCTGTAAGCCACATCATCGATTATCTCGCGAATAACGAAAGGTCCGATAAAATACGGGCTAAGCTTTCCACCTCCACCAAAGCGAATAGTACCCCGTGTCGAAAATATCTACAGGAATACCAGATCTTCAACCTAGCACAAACAAGTTCTCACACTTAACTATAACAATCAATCACAAACAAACAAGATTCACAAAATCAAACTAACCTAATCCTAAAATTCTAAGCTATACCTCAAACTCCAAGTTCTCTGGTGGCTATCGGCCCAATGCCGATGTCTGTCCTGCGCCACTCGAAGTTGATCTCTGATGAGCTTCACCTTCTCGGGTGTATCAACAACCATCTCAGATCCCAATAAAGCTCACTCTCCAATGTTATCCAAAATAAGGGAGTACGACATCTCTACCCGTATAATGCCTCGAATGGTAAATCTTAATATTGGCCTAGAAGCTGTTGTTGTAAGCAAACTCAACCAAATGCAAATGATCCTCCCAGGAGCCTCTAAAATCCATAACACAAGTGCGTAACATATCCTCAAGAGTCTGGATAGTCCTCTCTGACTGCTCGTCTGTCTGAGGACGGTAAGTAGTACTGAACTTGAGCTGGGTGCCCAAGCTAGCATGCAGACTCCAACAGAAGTGGGAAGTGAAACGATAATCCTGATCCGAGACTATGCTCAAGGGAACTCCTTGTAGTCTAACTATCTTCCTCATATACATATCTGGTAGTCTCTCTGTAGGCAAACCCACCTTGAATGGCAAGAAGTGGGCTGATTTGGTCAACCTATCTACGATGACCCAAATCGTATCTTTTCCTCCTAGTGTATGCGACAATCCTGATACAAAATCCTTAGTAATATGCTTCCACTACTATTCTGAAATGGGCAATGGCTACAACAATCCTCCTGGCCTCTGCCTCTCTACCTTTACCTACTAGCAAACCAAGCATTTGGCTACAAAGCGTGCTACCTTCCGCTTCATACCATACCACCATATATGTTCCTTCAGGTCTCTATACATCTTGTTAGCACCTGGATGCATAGAATACTGGAAGCAACGAGCCTCCTACATAACTGTAATGCCCCAGTCCCAAATACATAGGACCGAGTACGTGAACATGTCAGCTGTACACATACGAAGAATACTCCAATATATAGAATCCTCGTATATGCACTTAAGTTGTAAATAAATAACTACAGGCCAGAATAACATATCTAATCTCATTACAGCTTAACACAGAAGATAATAAAGTCCAAATGAATAAAACAGAGTATCAAAAGATAGCCGGGTGAACATACTCACTCCAAACAGCTATGAAAAAATAGTCTCACAAGATCGGAGTCCAACCTCCGCAAAAATAGAAAGAAAAGAGATGTAAAATAATGTCTACAACTGTCTCAGATAATAGACTAGAAATCATTAGTGACTGCCTCGTCGTCAATGTAGGATAGCTCCAATGTCGCTCCGTACTCCTGTGAAAAATCGTCTAAACCTGGAGAGATAACCAGGTCCTTAGGGGACATAGCAAGATACAAGAAAACACCATGCCATATAAACTGTGATAATATAAAAGAGAAAGGTATGCATACAATCGGGTTCCTGACCATTTTACTGTGAATATGCAGTTGAGATACAATCCTTCGACGCATCAGCCCTGGCTGTAAATGAGATCGACATAGTTCCCATAGAGGGTACCAGGGGCCTACGTCCATAACGCTCGAGAAGTGTCAGAGGGCACCATGTGCAAGGGGCTACGTCCATAACGCTCTGGTAAACGTCAGAGGGCGCCTGGAGTCTGCGTCTCCGGAGGAACGTACAAGTAATCAGGGAAGTATAAAAAAGTCCATACGTGTAGCACCCAGTTTTCCAAATGAGGGTAATTTTGAAATTTCGTGTTTATAATTATTTTAATAATGATATTTAATTCATAATATGATTTTTGGTGATTTTAAATTATTTTAAAATTATTTAAATCAATGACTTATGGTTTTGACGTTTTGCTAGTGAAACCCTAGAGACTGTTTGACCTAGAGCCTAACCATGTGATTATGATATTTTAATATCATTTTTGGCCTAAGGATATTTTTACATTTGACCTCTTTGAATTATTTTGATATTATTTTATTATTTATGATATTGTTTTGGGGTTATTTGAGTCGGGTTCGAATTTTAACTCAATCCGACTTGAAACGGGGACCCGGGGGTAGTTTGACTCTAGTGGAACCCACACACTAGTTAGGCATGGCCCACATGATATTAATTTTAGTCCACATGATAGAAATATTTTAGTTAGAGGTTAGACTAATTATTATGGATAAGGTTAGTGTGATTAGAGACTTTAGAATGACTAATTTAGCCCCAACCAATTAGCCCTTTCCTAAAACTCATAGAATAGGTTAGTGGGGGCATTTTGGACCTTACCATAATAGGACAAATAGCCCCATATGGCCAGCCACTTTGGGAGAGGATAGGCTCAAGTTCATTTCATTATTCTCATCCACACTCTCTCTCTTGTTCTTCCCCAAATTCCTAGAGAGCAATCCCTAGCAATTTCTCCACCAAATTATTCCATTTCACCACCAAATCTTCTTCTTTCCTTCTCCATTCCAGCCAAGGAGAAAGCTACCCAAGTTTGAGAGGATTCGGAGCTCGTTCGTGTCCTTTTGGAATCTCTACGTGTCGGTGTCGCTCCGGGAAGGCTTTTCTTCGATTCGATCTACCGGAAGGTATAAATCCCTTCTCCTTTTAATTTCCTCATGCATATAGGTCTATTTTGAAACCATAGGAATGAGCCCATAGTTGTATCTCCATTTGTGTCCATTTCGTGTCCATTTGGAGGTCATAGGATGTCCTTTGTGTTGTGGTTGTGTCCATGTAGGAAAATCCCAAATTTGGACACACTATGTGTTGTTGTTATGTATGAATGAATTATTACATGTTTAATCTCATATTTTTGTATTGGAGATGTGTTCTATAGTGTCTCATATATATATATTAGTGTAGAGAGTGAGTTCTTGATATATTATGTTATATACTTGTGTTCTTTTGTCTCAAACTACCTAAATCCATCATGATTTTTATCCACGTTTTTAATTTCAGTCCTAACTTAGAAATATCATAACTTCTAACTCAAAGCTCGGTTTAATCTCCCGGTTTTTTTAAAAGAAGCATGTTGAAGTTAGCTTTCCAAAAACATGTATTAATAGGCCTAATGCTTTCTGTAACTTTCTGGAGAATTATTTGAGTGTCAGCTGTACGAAAGATAAACGCGTTCTCGGTGTTTTCGCGATTTCGGGAGTTTTCGGAAACGAAAACGCGATCCATTTAAAGTTTCGGAAATCTAACACATAGATCTATAACATACTTTAATCCTAAATTTTAGTTCATGCTGAGATGGTACAGTATTGATTATTAGTAGGAGTTACTATTCGGCATATGTATTTTGTGCACCCTTGTGTGTAATATAATATTCTATTTGATTTTAACCCATGTTAATGTATATACATTATGTAATTAAATAGAGAATACAAGCATGAGTAAATGGTTAAATAAATGATGTATGAGGTGTAAGTATCCTATCTAATGTAAGCATGTATAAGTATGGCTTGTAATGAAAATATAGGTTCCATAGTATGTAATGTCTGGTGCATATAGTGGTGCAAGAGAATAATGAATGATGAATGAATGCATGCATGAATGTAATGTAATATAGATGTAATGTATGTAATATACAAGTTAATGAGATGTAATGTTCTATGTTAACACAAATCCTATATTACCTCATGTACCCCCTTACACTATGTTGACACTATCACACTTGACACATTGTTCACTTATACTTTGACACTCTTTGATATGTATATACTATGTATGCCCATTTAACCCTCACTTGCCCCTTTGCCATGTTCACATACACACACATAGCCTCTTAAATAAGTATTTATGAATATAGTTAACTTAGCTATGTATGTATATTATATATATGTTAGCATATTGTGTTGTAATATATAAGTTTATATAACCATTTGAAATGCCATGATTATAGACCTAATGTTGAATACCAATATATGTATGTATATATTTGTGTAGAAATATATAGCTTAAACTAATAGATTATCTAGTGTATATCCAATGTGAATTCTTGCCTATTTGAGTATTGAATAATTGCATGCTATATAGAGTTGGGTGTGTGTTGGCTTGTATAGCCTTGTATTGATGTGAGTTTGCTAGGATAGTCTTTGTTAGGCCTAGTAAGACTTACTGGGTTAGGACATAACCTAGTTTGACCTAGTTTGACTAGTGCAGTTGACCAGAGTTGACCTAGGGTTGACTTTGGCCTAGTTTGACCTAGATTCATGTAGAATGTATTGTAGTACTTTATATTACCCTTCTGGACATGTTGTGACTTGTGTTGTTCTAATTAGGAGCCAGACACCTCTTCTCGGACAGTATCTTTACCTTGGACATTCAGATATCAGGCGAGTATATTCTCTGATCGTTTCATACTTGTCACGAATTATATTCTCGCTCTAGATTACTTTTACTTGATGCTGTAACGTTATCATCACGTATTGGTACTATACGGATCTCTTCTTGGGATGTTACCCCCTTAGCGGGTGCATCGGATACTTTATGACATGTGTTTCATGTACATCATGTATTCCTTGCTTCTGCGTTATTCATGTACACTCATGTTCTCTCATATTCTTACATGTACGTTCATGTACTCTCATGTTCTTTCATGTACGCTCATGTTTCCTCATATGTTTCTTGTATAACCAAAATATCATGTCCGTAACGTAACTTGAATAGATCCTTGTGTATTGATTGTGGGTAGGGGTGAGTATAAATGGTCATGTGATTTACCCATCATGTACACTCTGTTACTTTTCATGTTCATCATGTACAACCTAAGCCAATTACATGCCATCTCGTACTCTAAATCACTAGTCACTTACAGTTCTTACTTATCATGTATATATATTTCCAGTTATCAAATATCTCTCCTGTTTTCATGTACATCTTCTTACAGCGTTTCATGTATCTTATTCTATTGCCTGCTTTATATTTCCTAACATGATATGAACTGCATGAGATGTATTGTGCTCGCTCCTGTCCTGACTGGACCTGTTGATAAATTTTACAGATGGCCTGGAATTGCCTGCTAGCCTAGAGGAGACACAGTAGAGGTTGTTTAGATAGTTATTTCATTTTGTTGGGAGTTGTATTTACTTGTGGATTACTGTATTTAAGTTTTGAGATGTACTTCTGGGTTTATGTATCTTAGACACTTAGACTTCTATCTTCTGTATCTCTTTTGGATTTCATGTTTTATCTATCTTCCATTATGCTCTACCTTAGATGTGATTGAGTTTATATTCTGCTATGTCACCCCCATTCGGGGAGTATAAACTGCTTAGCCTTATACTGTTAGATGCATGAGACCTAGGACAGCGTTCTACCACCGATACTGCGGCGTAGGCTGGGAGTTGTTACGTTCTCGTGCCCTAACTCTAGGGTGCGGGTCGTGACACATTTTTAGTTGTGGCCCATGCAGGTCGAGTTTATGTAGTGGTATTCGAACTTGAGTACCACTACAGCCGACAGTAGGAATAGGATATATCTTGAACGTACTCAATCACAGATAGGAACCCTTGAGAGATTCCTGGAACGACCCTTGAGAATCTTATTTTAACTTCAATTTGAGAACTCTTTTTCCCTTGATTTGATTTATTTTTACTTACTGTTGTTAAATTTGATTTTGATGGATTACGGTTGAATTTGAGTTGTATTCATTGATTTTGATGAATGATTGTCGAATTTTGAATCTTGATGATAGCTGTTGCATCCGAGTTGTATTTTGATAGATTTTTATTCATTTTGAATTTTGAAGTTCGTTGATAAATTTGATTTGATTTATGGGTATTCATTGTTGATTTAATTTATTTTTTTTTTGACAAGATGAAATTATATGGGCTAGGTCATCTATGTTATGGAATCTATTCTTCTATAGTCACATTAGCCAGCATGGTAAGGACATATAGTCTCTGGATATATTTCTCGAGTGTGGGAATTTAAGGTTTTTGCAGCCAAGCTAGCGGCACCGTGAAAATGTTAAATAATACGATTCTAGATGTATGTTCATAAGTCAAAGACTCTGTGATTATCGTAGCCTTGCTTACTAGTATGACGGGGATTTAGAGTACCATGATTTTGGATAGACGCATATGATTATCAGATTGTACCTTAAATATTTTCAAGCATGTTTTCTCTACTTTGATGCAGTCCTTCAAAAAGAATTATTATTTGTTTTGCTTTGTTTTGCTTCTAATTATTTAACTTAGGAGTAGCTTGTGTAACTTCTTGCTATGAGTTTCTTCTTAATACAATGAATCGATGATTTTGCTAGACTTTATCTTGGATTTGATATTTAGCTCTGGTTTCAAAATGGTTCCTTCTTTTAGGCAAATAAGCAAACAGCTTTTATCGTTATTTCCTTCTTGCTATTATTCTAGTATTGAATAATAATAATAAAACTGCCTTGATTTCGTCAATCACCTATTTTGCGATCTTGGTAGGAATCTAAATGTTGGTCTTAACGTAGAATTAATTTTTTTGGGGACATGAGAATATATGAGTATATTTACATAGTTGACACTTGCCTGATACGTATGCATGCTACACTTGATTTTCCACCTATCTAAATACATATTAATATGTTGTTAATGTTAAAATTTTCAAAACACCAATATTTCTGCTTTTCTTCTTTTTCAGTTTAAATTCATAATTTAAATATAAATTTTATGTTATTAGTTTTGTCTACATAACTGCACATGTATGATATCTGCAGAGTTTCAATTTTTAGAGAAATTGGTTAAGTTATGTTAAATTTGTAAAATCTGAGACTGCATTATGTTAATATTACACTGGTTTAAATGTTAGCTTATTTTCAGATTTTGTATGTAAATATTGAACTAAAACTGGGTTTAACCTTTCAATACTAAGCTATAACCCTGTACAAGGACACACACACACACCCTAACTTAGTATACGCTGTCATGTAACCTAACCTTTCCTCTCTATGTTATGATCACATACTTGTATAGATATATATAGAGCTTAGACATACATGTTATAATATATGTATATACATAACTAAATCTCTACCTCTTATAGATGTTTATGGTTAGCCATGCATGTTATGATTAAATAGGTTGTGTATTGTAGGTTGTTAACCCATATGCCATGAGTAGTGTAACAGGATAGCTCATATACAATTTCATGTATATTTCACATACACCCATACACACACAAACCACATAACATTACATAATGCTAGTTTTTCCTCTCTAACGCTCTCTCTGTATATATATTGTGATTTGGATTTCAATGCAAGTGATTTTCAATTCCTTAATTTTTGAATTTGATTTTCTGTACCCTTTTTCAGATAATTGGTAGTTGCCTTTATTTTGTTTTGATAAGTACCAGTTTTATATAGGATGGTAGACTGCCTTACAGTTTTAATGGTTTGTTGTTTCTGTAACGTCTCTAGTTTAGCACCCTAAATTGCTTGTATGTTTTGATACCCTATGACCGTTTCGGTTAGCATGACTAGTATACCTAGATGAGACTTTCACTACCACCGTATGCCATGACCCTGTATTTCGTCCTTTTAATCACATGATTTGTTTTAATCTGGGACTTTCATTGTGGGGGTTTGATCTAGAGGGAGTATGGACATTTTAATTTCGAGGACAAAATTTTTCTAAGGTGGGTAGAGTTGTAGCACCCAGTTTCCCAAATGAGGATAATTTTAAAATTTCGTGTTTATAATTATTTTAATAATGATATTTAATTTATTATATGATTTTTGGTGATTTTAAATCATTTTAAAATTATTTAAATCAATGACTTGTGGTTTTGACGTTTTGCTAGTGAAACCCTAGAGACTGTTTGACCTAGAGCCTAACATATGATTATGATATTTTAATGTCATTTTTGGCCTAAGAATATTTTTACATTTGACCTCTTTGAATTATTTTGATATTATTTTATTATTTATGATATTGTTTTGGGGTTATTTGAGTCGGGTTCGAATTTTAACTCAATCCGACTTGAAACGGGGACCCGGGGTAGTTTGACTCTAGTGGGACCCACACACTAGTTAGACATGGCCCACATGATATTAATTTTAGTCCACATGATAGAAATATTTTAGTTAGAGGTTAGACTAATTATTATGGATAAGGTTAGTGTGATTAGAGACTTTAGAATGACTAATTTAGCCCCAACCAATTAGTCCTTTCCTAATACTCATAGAATAGGTTAGTGGGGGCATTTTGGACCTTACCATAATAGGACAAATAGCCCCATATGGCCAGCCACTTTGGGAGAGGATAGGCTCAAGTTCATTTCATTATTCTCATCCACACTCTCTCTCTCTCTTGTTCTTCCCCAAATTCTTAGAGAGCAATCCCTAGCAATTTCTCTACCAAATCATTCCATTTCACCACCAAATCTTCTCCTTTCCTTCTCCATTCTAGCCAAGGAGGAAGCTAACCAAGTTTGGGAGGATTCGGAGCTCGTTCGTGTCCTTTTGGAATCTCTACGTGTCGGTGTCGCTCCGGGAAGACTTTTCTTCGATTCGATCTACCGGGAGGTATAAATCCCTTCTCCTTTTCATTTCCTCATGCATATAGGTCTATTTTGAACCCATAGGAATGAGCCCATAGTTGTATCTCCATTTGTGTCCATTTCGTGTCCATTTGGAGGTCATAGGAGTGTCCTTTGTGTTGTGGTTGTGTCCATGTGGGAAAATCCCAAATTTGGACACACTATGTGTTGTTGTTATGTATGAATAAATTATTACATGTTTAATCTCATATTTTAGTATTGGAGATGTATTCTATAGTGTCTCATATATATATATTAGTGTAGAGAGTGAGTTCTTGATATATTATGTTATATACTTGTGTTCTTTTGTCTCAAACTACCTAAATCCGTCATGATTTTTATCCACGTTTTTAATTTCAGCCCTAACTTAGAAATGTCATAACTTCTAGCTCAAAGCTCGGTTTAATCTTCCGTTTTTTTAAAAGAAGCGTATTGAAGTTAGCTTTCCAAAAACATGTATTAATAGGCCTAATTCTTTCTGTAACTTTCTGGAGAATTATTTGAGTGTCAGTTGTACGAAAGATAAACGCGTTCTCGGTGTTTTCGCGATTCCGGGAGTTTTCGGAAATGAAAACGCGATCCGTTTAAAGTTACGAAAATCTAACACATAGATCTATAACATACTTTAATCCTAAATTTTAGTTCATACTGAGATGGTACAGTATTGATTATTAGTAGGAGTTACTATTCGGCATATGCATTTAGTGCACCCTTGTGTGTAATATAATGTTCTATTTGATTTTAACCCATGTTAATGTATATACATTATGTAATTAAATAGAGAATACAAGCATGAGTAAATGGTTAAATAAATAATGTATGAGGTGTAAGTATCCTATCTAATGTAAGCATGTATAAGTATGGCTTGTAATGAATATGTAGGTTCCATAGTATGTAATGTATGGTGCATATAGTGGTGCAAGAGAATAATGAATGATGAATGAATGCAAGCATGAATGTAATGTAATAATAGATATAATGTATGCAATATACAAGTTAATGAGATGTAATATTCTATGTTAACACAAATCCTATATTACCTCATGTACCCCCTTACACTATGTTGACACTATCACATCTGACACATTGTTCACTTACACTTTGACACTCTTTGATATGTATATACTATGTATGCCCATTTAACCCTCACTTGCCCCTTTGCCATGTTCATATACACACACATAGTCTCTTAAATAAGTATTTATGAATATAGTTAACTTAGCTATGTATGTATATTATATATATGTTAGCATATTGTGTTGTAATATATAAGTTTATATAACCATTTGAAATGCCATGATTATAGACCTAATGTTGAATACCAATATATGCATGTGTATATATGTGTAGACATATATAGCTTAAAGTAATAGATTACCTAGTGTATATCCAATGTGAATTCTTGTCTATTTGAGTATTGAATAATTGCATGCTATATAGAGTTGGGTGTATGTTGGCTTGTATAGCCTTGTATTGATGTGTGCTTGCTAGGATAGTCTTTGTTAGGCCTAGTAAGACTTACTGGGTTAGGACATGACCTAGTTTGACCTAGTTTGACTAGTGCAGTTGACCAGAGTTGACCAAGGGTTGACTTTGGCCTAGTTTGACCTAGATTCATGTAGAATGCATTGTAGTGCTTTATATTACCCTTCTGGACATGTTGTGACTTGTGCTGTTCTAATTAGGAGCCAGACACCTCTCCTCGAACAGTATCTTTACCTTGGACATTCAGATATCAGGCGAGTACATTCTCTGATCGTTTCATACTTGTCACGAATTGTATTCTCGCTCTAGATTACTTTTACTTGATGCTGTCACGTTATCATCACGGATTGGTACTATACGGATCTCTTCTTGGGATGTTACCCCCTTAGCGGGCGCATCGGATACTTTATGACATGTGTTTCATGTACATCATGTATTCTTTACTTCTGCGTTATTCATGTACACTCATATTCTCTCATGTTCTTACATGTACGTTCATGTACTCTCATGTTCTTTCATGTACGCTCATGTTTCATCATGTGTTTCTTGTATAACCAAAATATCATGTCCGTAACGTAACTTGAATAGATCCTTGTGTATTGATTGTGGGTAGGGGTGAGTATAAATGGTCATGTGATTTACCCATCATGTACACTCTGTTACTTTTCATGTTCATCATGTACAACCTAAGCCAATTACCTGCCATCTCGTACTCTAAATCACTAGTCACTTACAGTTCTTACTTATCATGTATATATATTTCCAGTTATCAAATATCTCTCCTGTTTTCATGTACATCTTCTTACAGCGTTTCATGTATCTTATTCTATTGCCTTCTTTATATTTCCTGACATGATATGAACTGCATGAGATGTATTGTGCTCGCTCCTGTCCTGACTGGACCTGTTGATAAATTTTACAGATGGCCTGGGATTGCCTGCTAGCCTAGAGGAGACACAGTAGAGGTTGTTTAGATAGTTATTTCATTTTGTCGGAAGTTGTATTTATTTGTGGATTACTGTATTTGAGTTTTCAGATGTACTTCTAGGTTTATGTATCTTAGACACTTAGACTTCTATCTTCTGTATCTCTTTTGAATTTCATGTTTTATCTATCTTCCATTATGCTCTACCTTAGATGTGTTTGAGTTTACATTCTGCTATGTCACCCCCATTCGGGGAGTATAAACTGCTTAGCCTTATACTGTTAGATGCATGAGACCTAGGACAGCGTTCTACCGCCGACACTGCGGCGTAGGCTGGGGTTGTTACGTTCTCGTGCCCTAACTCTAGGGTGCGGGTCGTGACAATATGTCAGGTATTTTTCTCCCCACCCAATGCCTAGTATCATCATCTCCATGACTAATATGAACCTCTAGTAACCGCCAAGTCTTCTAACATGCAATACTATTGGCAGTTACTCCTATCCGTCGCACGCTCCATACCTATCGGTGGCCAGCCAACTACGCGAAAACGTGTCCTACATGTGACTCACATCACGTGATACAACAAGTGTCAAGGCCGTATGAGATATATCAATACCTCATCATCAAGGTGTGGTCACTAGACTAAGTCAATGCAAGAGAAATAAATAAGGTGAGGTAAACGACCGATAGAGTCGCTTGCTCCCAAGTGTGACTTGGACACACAGTTTAAATATCATGAAACAAAATGCTGAAAATAACAACTGAAAATAAGAATATAATAATCACAGAGTAAGGTGGCAGGGTATCTTTCCTGCGGTACGAGAAGGGCAAATCCAAGAGTAGCAAGTGTCAGCACCAAAACTCACAAATCACAGATGACTCCAAACGCTGAAACAAACATCAAAAATGATCTCGGTGAAGAAGATATACCTAGAAAATGCCTGTCCAAAAGTCAAATTCTAGAACAGGGGCTAAATCGTAATTTCGGATCAAAACGATGTCCGCCGTTGGACTCGCTTTGCACCGAAACGCATGCCAAAGTCTGCGGTCTCTAAAGTCGTCAAACTACATGTCTACAATTTCAGTTTGAGGAGAGGAACTCAAAGGTATGTCCAGTTTTGGATTCCGAGGAGCCGTGTACAAAATCGCCCGTTTGAGTGGGTCGTGGGCCCACAAAAAATGGGTTCCGATTCGACCTTCTCAGAATCGAACCAAACTTGGCATGCAGGACCAGAATTTCGATCCGAACCTATTGGCGCAAGTTTCGTCTCGATTCGACGACTGTACACGAAGTTATGGGCAAGTTTGCAAAATGCCGATACGGGGGTATCTCGACGGATATGCGTTGATTTCGTCGCGCACACGCGACGAAACTGAGTTCCGTCAGTTCCCACATGTCCGTAACGTCCATACGTGTCTTTTAATGCATATACCGTGCGACCACATCGTCTGGTTTATCGGGGCGCACGTCATATCGGAGAAAAATTCAGAAATTTACTATTTTGAAAACAGTTTTTCGCTCATGTTTAACATTGATTTAATTTTTGCACAGAAATCGAAATACCAATCTACCAGTTGCGTTTTAGTCGCGGTTATGTTGTCTTCACACGTGTTCAATTATTTTCACAAAACTGTTGAAGAATTGTCAAAAGTTTGGCTTCCAATTATGGGTTTGGGAGTGCTTTCTATTCTATTTTTCCTCGAGTTTTTCTCGAGAATTGGGTTCGAATATCGAGCTATGTTTGGAGTTTCGCTCGATTCTACCATAAAAGGTTTGAGGTGGTTATGTTGGCCTTACGTAGGAACTCATAGAATAGAAAACGATATAATAGATAGGAAGAACTTGGATCGAGAAGTGGGTACCTCAGTTGCTGAACGAAGAACAAGGGGGTCTTTCTCGGTCGGGTCGGGTGGCTGGCGAAGCTCCGGTCGGTGGCGGCGGTCGCAGGCCCCTTGGGTGGTTCACCAGGGTCCAGGGAACAGGTCGGGGGTGCTCTGGTGGATGGGTACGAGAGGATCGAAGAGATGTGGGGGTTAGGGTTTCGACCAATCGGCCATCCTAGGCTTATATACTGCGTTGCAGTATAAGTTCGTGTAGAACTTGAAATGCCTCTGGGCACTTGTGATGTGGTGGGCCATCTCAGGGACCCGCTGGTAATGTAGCTCACGGCTACATTGGAGAAAGGGGTTCGGTTTTAGCATAGGTACTGTAGCATTTGCTACAGTACACATTTTCCTTTCCTTATGATTAGCATACTAATTTATATAGTGCATATATAATAATATACACACTCAAATTTCCATGTGTATAAAAATATACCCACAGTAATATATTCCTTTATATTATTAACACTAATGCTATTATTAATAATACTGACATTTGTGTATTTATTATTTGTTATTATTAACATACACTCCTAATATTTGTATACATGCCTAAATTATCAAAAAAAATTATTTAAATATACCAAAATTTAGGGGGTTTTACATCCTACCCAACTTAAAGAAAATTTCGTCCTCGAAATTAAACTAAGGTAGGGGTCGTATATATTGCAAGAAAATTAACATTAATTAAATGCAAGTCATACCTTCGCCTTCGAATAAATGTGGGTAGCAGTTTCGGATGTCGTCCTCGCGCTCCCAAGTAGACTCCCCTGGCGAGTGATGCTTCCATGCCACGAAAACCAATGGAATAGATTAATTTCACAACACCTTCACTCGGCGATCGAGGATACCTACTGGTTGCTCTTCGTACGACAAACTCGGTCCAACTGTGATCTCGGAGTGATCAAGCACATGATTGTTGTTCGCCACGTACCTCCTCAACTGAGATACATGGAATACGTCATGCACTCCCTCTAGCGACGGTGGCAAGAACAATCTGTAGGCCACCTCTCCAATACGTTCCAAGACATCGAAAGGCCTGACGTACCTTGGACTCAACTTGCCACGCCCTCCGAATCAAATCGTGCCTCTAGTGGGGATATCTTCAAGAACACATGGTCGCCCTCTTTGAACTCCAAGGGTCGACGACGATTATCTGCCCACTACTTCTGACGATCCTGCGCTGCTCGTAGGTGGTCCTGAATCTTCTTTACTGTCTCCACTGTGCTCAAGACCAACTCGGGACCCAATAGCTGTCACTCTCCTATGTCGCTCCAACAAACAGGAGACTGACACTTCCTACCATACAATGCTTCAAACGGAGCAATTTGAATGCTCGCCTGATAGCTATTGTTGTAGGAAAACTCAACAAGATGAAGATGGTCCTCCCACGAACCGCCAAAATCAAGCATACATGCTCTCAACATATCCTCTAGCGTCTGAATGGTACGCTCCGACTGGCCGTCTGTCTGCGGATGATACGATGTGCTAAACTTCAATCGGGTGCCCAAACTCTCTTGCATGCTCCTCCAAAAGTGTAAGGTGAATCTCGAGTCATGGTCCGACACAATACTAACAGGCACACCATACAATCTCACAATCTGCTCCATATACATCTCTGCCAATACCTCTATCGACTGGCCCACTCTAAAAGGTAAGAAATGGGCTAACTTCGTAAGTCTATCAACAATCACCCATACTGCGTCACGTCCTCTAGGACTCCGAGGAAAACCCGTAACAAAATTTATAGTAATGTGCTACCACTTCCACTCGGGAATGGGTAGCGGCTGTAATAATCCGGCTGTCCTCTGGTGCTCCGCCTTAACTTGTTGACATACCAAGCACTTGGCAATGAAACGAGCTATCTTCCGCTTCATTCCATGCCACCAATAATACTGTCGTAAGTCACGATACATCTTGGTCCTTCCGAGATGAATGGAGTATGCCGAACTGTGAGCCTCTGGCATCAACTCTTGTCGTAGCTCTCCATTGGGTACATAAATGCGATCACCACATCGCAATGTCCCATCTGAGTGGATCCTCAAACCTGTCTGCTCTCCTGCTTCAGTCCTCTCTTTCAGCCGTCAAAATCTTATATCATTAGGCAATGCTGCCTTGATGCGCTCTACCAATGATGATTGCATTTGAAGGTTGGCTAATACGCCGTCTGCTCCAGGCAATACTACCTCAATATCGAGCTGCTCCAAGTCTCTAATCAATTCCTTCTGTGTAGTCAAAAAGTGTGCCATGGGCTTATAGCTTAATGCGTCTGCTACGACATTAGCCTTGCCCGGATGATAGTGATGCTCGATCTCATAATCCTTCATCAACTCCAACCAACGTCGCTGTCGCATATTCAACTCTTTCTGTGTGAACACGTACTTGAGGCTCTTATGATCAGTGTAGATATCCACCTTCTCGCCGTACAAGTAGTGTCTCCATAGCTTCAAGGCAAAGATAACCGATGCGAGCTCTAGATCGTGGGTCGGATAATTCTTCTCATGTACTCTCAACTGTCGTGATGCATATACTACGCGATCGTGCTGTATCAATACACATCCTAATCCCTTCCCAGATGCGTCGCTGTAGATCACAAATCCTCCTAGGCCCGATGGTGGCGTCAAGATCGGTGCTGTGGTCAATTTCTTCTTCAACTCGTCAAAAAAGGACTCCTGATCCTTGCAAGTTAATCATGTCATAGGCCCCGCTATTCGAGAGAAATCTTCTACAAACTGTCGGTAGTAACCCGCAAGTCCGAGGAAACTTCTCACTTCAGAAGCTGATGTGGGAGCGGCCCATGATTTGACTGCTGTGATTTTCTCTGGGTCTACCGATATACCATCGTCCGTAACAATATGACCAAGGAATGATACCTCCTTGAGAAAGAAATCACACTTGCTAAGCTTCACAAAGAGTCTCTCGTTCCTCAACGTTCCCAAAACTATCCGTAGATGCTGCTCATGCTCCTCTTGACTCTTGGAGTAAATCAAGATATCGTCTATAAAGACTACTACAAATTTGTCCAAGTACTGGTGGAAGATCTTGTTCATTAAATTCATGAAAACTGCGGGAGCGTTGGTCAAACCGAAAGGCATGACCAAGAACTCGTAGTGTCCATACCTCGATCGAAAAGCCGTCTTGGCAATATCTTCCTTCCGAACCTTCAATTGGTGATAGCCCGATCGTAAGTCAATCTTGGAGAATACTTTTGCTCCACTCAGCTGATCGAATAAATCGTCTATACGCGGCAAGGGATACTTGTTCTTCACCGTCACCGTATTCAATGCTCTGTAGTCAATGCACATGTGCACTGTCCCGTCTTTCTTAGGCACAAAAAGAACGGGTGCTCCCTATGGTGACGTACTGGTACGAATAAATCCCTTCTCTAATAAGTCATCAATCTGCGTCTTCATCTCTACCAACTCCTTGGGTGCCAGACGATATACTTGAGATGAAATAGGCTCGGCTCCGGAAATAAGCTCAATAGAAAACTCGATATCTCGGTCAAGTGGTAGTCCTGGCAACTCCTCGGGGAATACATCCTCGAACTCGGTGATAATAGGGTGCTGAGGGGTGTCATGCATCATCATATGAGTCCCTGATGTGGGTGTATTACAACTCTCTCCGTCTTCTTTGGTGAACTCAAATCCTGCCGCATTCGGTGGTCTAAAGATAATACTGCTCCTTTGGCAGTCTATGAGAGCGAAATGCTGGTTCAACCAGTCCATTCCAAGAACCACATCAAATGTTGGCATAGGAAAGATAAGAAGTCGTGCCATCATCTCTCTGCCATTTATTACTACAGGACAAAGTCTACAAACACCACTAACAGGTACAACTCCTCCTCCAGTAAGGATTTTAACATTCTTAGTTAAAGATGTGATGGGAATGTTGTGTCTAGTGGCAAAACTAGTGGCTATAAATGAATGTGTGGCTCCAGTATCAAATAATATAATAGCAGGAAAAGATGCAACTAAAACCATACCTGCTATAACCTCCGCCTCTGTCTCTATATCCTCAACAGCAAGTGAGAATGCCTGCCCATAATTCTGTCCCGGGCCCTGAGCTCTGGCCTGGTTGTACTGTACGCCTTGGGGAGGCAATGGTGGACGAGGTGCTCCTGCTATGGGCCGTGGTGCTGGAAGAGCTGGGGCTGTGGGCCTCGGGTTCTGCCGAGCTTGTACTATTACATGTTGCTCCGGACAGTCCTTGAGCATGTGCTGATTGGATCCACATCTCAAGCATAATCCAAGGCGAGTCCTATAGTCGTTCTGGAGATGTCCTTGTTTTCCGCAGTAATAGCAAACGGGCTTCTGATAAGGTGAGGGCCTCTACTGGAACTGTCCTGTGGCCCTCCTAATAGGTCCACTCTAAGTAGTTCGGGCTGGCGTAGCTGCTGGTGTATGACGCTTCGATGTCTGCTGTTGTTCCGTGCGAAGAATCTCCTGAGCACGAGCTTCTTCCAAGACAGCTGAATGGGAGACTCAAGACTGGATAGTTGTATAAGACTTGAGCTCTGGTGCAAGCCCCTGGTGAAATCTCCTCGCCTTCTCTAACTCTGTCGGAATCAATCCCGCACCAAATCGACTCAGGCGATTGAACTCCAAGTCATACTCATCAACTGTCATATTCCCTTGCTTCAGATGAAGGAACTGGTCGTAGAGACCATCTCGAACATGAATAGGGAAGAATCTCTCATAAAATGCATCATAGAATTGCTTCCAGGTGATCCCAGTGCCTAATCGTCTCTCTTCTGCCTTCCACCAGTGGTGAGCATTGTCTTCTAACAGTAGGTCCACTGCTGTCATCCAATCTCGAGATGGCAACTGGGATGCCTTCAGTAGCTTCTCGGTACTAATAAGCCACTGTGATACCTCTAATCGCTTCTCCGTCCTTTTAAAGGCCTTGTAGTTCATATTTGTGAAATTCTTGATAGAGCCTTCATAGGGATGCAGAGCCGGTGCTGGTACTGGTACTGGAGGTGGTGGTGGAGGTTTAGCCATAGCTGCCATCATCATCTGTCTCATCAGCTCAGTCTGCTGCCACTGGGCCTGCATCATGGCATACATAAACTGAGTAGTAGGGCTCCCATCAGTCGGTGGTGGAGGCATCTGAGGTCCCGACTGTGGGGGAAACTGCTGAGGGAATGGTGGTGGAGGAGGCAGTAGTACATTCCTTCCTGGTGGTATGGTAGTAGTCTGTCCAGCCTGGCTGCCTAGGGGTGCTGCGATATCCGGGTACTCCGTCGTCGGTGTCGTAGTAGGCTGCGACAGTCCAGGCTGGTAGGGTGTCGCTGGAGTCATGGAAGGATTTTGTCCCTCCGAAGTAGTCTCCTCACCAGATGTGAGGGCCAAGGCAGAAGTGCGTCTGCTTCGTAGATTCATATTGTTGGTACGGAAAAGATGAGTTGATATTAGGAAAGATTAGATATGAAGTAAATCGAATAATCAAGAAAGTTTCAAAAAGATTGGAAGTCAAGGGAAAGTAGTAGTTCTGGATGAGATATTCATATTCCTATATGCAGGCTTGTTGGGCACAGTCATGTAATCCAACAATATTAACGTAGACCTGCATGGGCCACCACAAAAATATGTAACGCCCCAGTCCCAAATACGTAGGTCCGAGTAAGTGAACATGCCAGCTGTACACATACGAAGAATACTCCAATATATTGAATCCTTGTATATGCACATAAGCTGTAAATAAATAACCACAGGCCAGAATAACATATCTAATCTCATCACAGCTCAACACAGAAGATAGTAAAGTCCAAATGAATAAAGCAGAGTATCAAAAGATAGCCGGGTGAACATACTCACTCCAAACAGCTATAAAAAATAGTCTCACAAGATCGGAGTCCAACCTCCAAAAAAATAGAAAGAAAAGAGATGTAAAATAATGTCTACAACTATCTCAGATAAGAAATAGACTAGAAATCAGTAGTGACTGCCTCGTCGTCAATGTAGGATAGCTCCAATGCCGCTCCGTACTCCTGTAGAAAATTGTCTAAACCTAGAGAGATAACCATGTCCTCAGGGGATATAGCAAGATACAAGAAAAGACTATGTCATATAAACTGTGATAATATAATAAGAGAAAGGTATGCATACAATCGGATTCCTGACCATTCTACTGTGAATATGCAGTTGAGATACAATCCTTCGACGCATGAGCCCTGGCTGTAAATAGGATCGGCATAGTTCCCATAGAGGGTACCAGGGGCCTACGTCCATAATGCTCGGGAAGCGTCAGAGGGCACCATGTGCAAGGGGCTACGTCCATAACGCTCTGGAAAACGTCAGAGGGCGCCTGGAGCCTGCGTCTCCGGAGGAGCGCACAGGTAATCAGAGAAGCGTAAAGAAGCCCATACGTCAGGTATTGTTCTCCCCACCCAATGCCTAGTATCATCATCTCCATGACCGATATGAACCTCTAGTAACCGCCAAGTTTTCTAACATGCAATACTATTGGCAGTTACTCCTATCCGTCGCACGCTCCATACGTATCGGTGGCCAGCCGACTACGCGGAAATGTGTCCTACATGTGACTCATATCACGTGATACAACAAGTGTCAAGGCCGTATGAGATATACCAATACCTCATCATCAATGGGCGGTCACTAGACTAAGTCAATGCAAGAGAAATAAATAAGGTGAGGTAAACGACCGATAGAGTCGCTTGCACCCAAGTGTGACTTGGACGCACAGTTTAAATATCACGAAACAAAATGCTGAAAATAACAACTAAAAATAAGAATATAATAATCACAGAGTAAGGTGGCAAGGTATCTTGCCTGCGGTGCGAGAAGGGCAAATCCAAGAGTAGCAAGTGTCAGCACCAAAACTCACAAATCACAGATGACTCCAAACGCTGAAACAAACATCAAAAATGATCTCGGTGAAGAAGTATACCTAGGAAACGCCTGTCCAAAAGTCAAATTCTAGAACAGGGGCAAAATCGTAATTTCGGGTCAAAACGATGTCCGCCGTTGGACTCGCTTTGCACCGAAACGTGTGCCAAAGTCTACGGTCTCTAAAGTTGTCAAACTACATGTCTATGATTTTAGTTTGAGGAGAGTAACTCAATGGTATGTCCAATTTTGGATTCCGAGGAGCCGTGTACAAAATCGCCCGTTTGAGTGGGTCGCACGCCCGCCAAAAATGGGTTCCGATTCGACCTTCTCAGAATCGAACCAAACTTGGCATGCAGGACCAGAATTTCGATCCGAACCTGTTGGCGTAAGTTTTGTCTCAATTCGACGACTGTACACGAAGTTATGGGCAAGTTTGTAAAACGCCGATACGGGGGTATCTCGACGGATACGCGTTGATTTCGTCGCGCACACGCGACAAAACTGAGTTCCGTCAGTTCCCACATGTCCGTAACATCCATACGCGCCTTTCGATGCATATAGCGTGCGACCACGTCGCCCGATTTGTCGGGGCGCACGTCGTATCGGAGAAAAATTCAAAAATTTACTATTTTGAAAACAGTTTTTCGCTCATGTCTAACATTGATTTAATTCTTGCACAGAAATCAAAATACTAATCTACCAGTTGCATTTTAGTCACGGTTATGTTGTCTTCTCACGTGTTCAATTAGTTTCATAAAACTGTCGAAGAATCATCAAAAGTTTGGCTTCCAATTATGGGTTTGGGACTGCTTTCTATTCTGTTTTTCCTCGAGTTTTTCTCGAGAATTGGGTTCGAATATCGAGCTATGTATAGAGTTTCGCTCGATTCTACCAGAAAGGGTTTTGAGGGGGTTATGTTGGCCTTACGTAGGAACTCGTAGAATCGAAAACGATATAATAGATAGGAAGAACTTGGATCGAGAAGTGGGTACCTCGGTTGCTGAATGAAGAACAAGGGGGTCTTTCTCGGTCGGGTCGAGTGGTTGGCGAAGCTTCGGTCGGTGGCGGTGGTCGCAGGCACCTCTGGGTGGTTCGTCGGGGTCCAGGAAACAGGTCGGGGGTGCTCTGGTGGATGGGTTCGAGAGGATCGAAAAGATGTGGGGGTTAGGGTTTCGACCAATCGGCCATCCTAGGCTTATATACTGCGCTGCAGTATAAGTTCGTGTTGAACTTGAAATGCCTCTGGGCACTTGTGATATGGTGGGCCATCTGAGGGACCTGCTGGTAATATAGCTCACGGCTACATTGGAGAAAGGGGTTCGGTTTTAGCATAGATACTGTAGCATTTGCTACAGTACACATTTTCCTTTCCTTATGATTAGCATACTAATTTATATAGTGCATATATAATAATATACACACTCAAATTTCCATGTGTATAAAAATATACCCACAGTAATATATTCCTTTATATTATTAACACTAATGCTATTATTAATAATACTGACATTTGTGTATTTATTATTTGTTATTATTAACATACACTCCTAATATTTGTATACATGCCTAAATTATCAAAAAAATATTTAAATATACCAAAATTTAGGGGGTTTTACAATAACCTGCTCTCGAAGATCTTTACTAGGCACAAACAATCTAGAATCGAGCGTCAACGCTTCGCCCTCTGCAATAACAAACTCGTCCAGAAGTCCTGCCCGAACCTGCTATTTGATACTCCGCAGAGCTACATTATCGAACTGAGTCGATTTGATCCTATCCATCAAGTCCGACTGAATCTGCAGTCCCCACAACTGTATCTCAACTCCTGATACAATCACCTCAATCTCTAAAATCTCCAGATCTGCTAGCAAGTGATGGTCTGCCGTCAAACACATGGCTATCGAATACCTGCTCAAGGCATCGGCAACCATGTTAGCCTTTCCTGGGGTGATACTGCAATGAGATGTCGAAGTCCTTCATCAACTACAACCATCTCCTCTGCCTCATGTTCAGCTCTTTTTGGGTAAACACAAACTTCAAGCTCTTGCGGTCTCTGATGATCGCCACACGCTCTTCATATATTTAGTGTTTCCACAACTTAAGAGCGAAGATAACCGCTACCAACTCCAAGTCATGGGTAGGGTAGTTCTTCTCATGCGGACGTAACTGCCTGGAAGTATAGGCAATTACCTTCCCATTATGCTATAAGACACAACCTAGGCCCTTTCCTGAGACGTCACTATAGATAGTGAATCCATCTGTCCCTGATGGCAACGTCAAAACTGGAGCTGTCGTCAACATATTTTTTAACTCATCAAAGGCGACCTGACACTCCTTTGACCAGACAACTCTATGTCCTTCCGGATCAGCCTAGTCAACGGCTTTGTAATCTAAGAAAATCCTAAACAAACTTCCTATAGCAGCCGGCCAATCCTAGGAAGCTTCTGATCTCTGCAACTAAACTCGGAGCGGTCCACGCCTCAACTGCCGTGAACTTCTTCGGGTCGACTGAGATCCCCTCTCCGGTCACAACATGACCTAGGAACTCAACCTGATTAAGGAAGAACTCACACTTTGAAAGCTTATCGTAAAGCTCCTCCTTCCTGAGAATCTCCAGAACTACTCTTAGATGCTCTTCTGGGGTCTTCGAATACACCAAGATATCATCAATGAATACCACCACAAACTTATCCAGATACTGATGGAACACCTTGTTCATCAAATTCATAAATACCGTCGGGGCATTAGTTAACCCAAACGGCATCACCATAAACTCAAATTGGCCGTACCGGATTCAAAATAATGTCTTCGGAACATCATCCATCTTCACTTTCACCTGGTGATAGCCTGACCTTAGATCAATCTTGGAAAATACCCTCGCTCCGCTCAACTGATCGAACAGATCATCGATCCTCGACAACAGGTATTTGTTCTTGATGGTAAGATTGTTGAAAGCCCTGTAGTCGATACACATATGTATCGACCCATCCTTCTTCGGCAAAAAAGCACTGGTGCACCCCACGGTTAAGAACTCGATCTGATGAAGCCCTTATTTTGCAACTCATCCACTTGCTTCTTCAATTCTACCAGCTCGTTGTTGTTAAATCTATAGACGTGCTGAGATATCGGCTCTGTACCTGGCACCAAATATATAGAGAATTCAACATCTCTATCTGGAGGTAACCCCGACAACTCCAAAAAAGCATCCATGAACTCAGCTATCAATGGATGTGGCAAACTTTGCTCCTCTACTAAAGCTCCACAGAATACTCCGCTGCTCTGCTCCTCCTCTCCTCTCACAAACTCGAACTCTGGCTCTCCTGGCGATCTAAAAAGCACTCTGCCTCCACGACAATCTATACTGTCCTAATGTCTACTCAACCAGTCCATCCCGAGTACAATATCGTAGCTCGGTAATGGCATTACGAGCAAACACACATCCAGTTCTCAACCTCCCAAAATAACTCTCCGATTCTTACAAATATTACTAACTAGGATGGTACCACCCCCAGTCGTGATCTTCCAAGTCCTAGGCAAAGGTTCAGATACAAGATGGTGTCTAACAACAAATGATACAGACACAAAACTATAGAAAGCCTCTGAATCAAACAAAGCAAATGCGAGAACAGAATCAAGAAGAATGGAACCTGCTATCAAATCACCCACTAGCTCGGACTCCTCAGCTGCCATGGCGAAAGCTCGCCCCTGCTGGTGTAATGTCCTGAAATTCGTGATACGTATTTTATGCGTATTCATATTTCTGACCCGTATTTTTCATTTTTCTGGATTAGTTAATTATGGTTATTTCGTAATTAGCATCTTGGTTTATTTGTGTAATTGGTTTGATTGGCTTGTGGTTCTCCATGGCAATTGCATTGGCTTGGTTCGGTTTGGTTTAGTTGGCTTGGTTTGGTTTGGGTTTGAGTGGAACACCTTAGCTTATGTTCTACCCTCACTCCACCACAACCAATCCCACCTACCACCCACTCATTTCTTTATAAGCCACTCCCACTCTCTCTCTCTTCCATTATTGCTCATTCTTCATCTTCTTCTCCATTTTCACCTGCCAGAGAGAGGGAGAGAGGGCTTAGGCAAGTGCATCTTGCTTCATGGAGGAACTCCATCTTTATTGTTCTATTTTGTTCCTCATGTGTTTCTAACCAACTTTAGTACTTGATATTTTCCATTTCCATGGCTAGTTTCTCGTAGATCTAACCTTGTGGTACTTTTTGGATTTTTTGGGTTTTGATCTAGTTAATCTTGTTATTTTCAAGTTTTGATGGTTCCACGTTGTAGATAATTTCATTCTGCCCCATTTTGACCTATGGAAGTTCGGATTTGGACTCTGGATGGTAGAATTATGGGGCTTGGAAGCATGGTTTCATGGTGTTCTTCCTCTCAGAAAGTGGAGAAGAAGCACAGTACTTGCCCGCATGGATTTTCATGCGGCAAGCTTTCCTCAGCCACATGGCCCCTAGCATTAAAATATTAATTTTGGCTTGAAATAGAAATTGAGCCGCATAAGAAATTATTGGCCTAGCCTTTTATTATTTAGTGCAAACTTGCCAATCCGCATAAACCTTCATCATGGCCTGACAGCGTGAACTTGACTGATTTGACTACTTGGCAGCATGTCAGCTTTAATTATTTTTGACCGGATTTGACAAGCTTCTGACTTGATTTGACTTAGCAGTACTCCTTGCCACGTGCAACTGGTCACATGTAAGAACTCATTATAAGTAAGCGAATCCGCATGAGCTTGTCATATAATGCACAGTAACAATCCGCATAAGCCATTTATTTATTTGGAATAATTTGCATGCATGAGTATTCAGAACCGTATAAGTCTTTGCCTTGCATTTTGCTTCATGTGGTTACGTGCATGAGCCGCATGCATTTACATGCGTGAGCCGCATACAAGAAATGTGCTAGCTTTTAGGTATGTAGCAAATGCATTAGCTTTTATAATTTAATACTGCATGTTCTGATTCAAGGGGAATCATTTAATAACACTCTCTAACCAATCCGCATGTACGGATTCAAAGGAATTCTTTTTCTACAATCCCAGCCGCATAGCATACATGTATGTATTATATTAATATATAATGCTTAGTGCCTTCAGGCTTAAGCTTATATATGATGATTGGTTCTTTAAAGCCTTCTGGCTTATAAAAGTTAGGGTCATATATTATATAATATATTATGGCAAGAACCGCATGAACATGTTAGTATAGTTAGAATAGTATATTATATTATATATAATATATTATGGCATGGTTGCTTGCTGAAGCAAGAACCGCATGAATGTTATTATAGTATATTATAATATATATTATATGACATGGTTTGCTTAGAAGCAGCTGCATGAAATGTTATGATATATATTATATATATTATAGGCTGGGCCATTTTAATGCATGCTGCATTTTTGGGAGCCGCATACGGCCTCATTCATTGCTGGCCACGTGCCCATTTCTTTTCTTGAATGTAAGTTGGCATTATTATTGGGTCCCACTATTTGTCTTACTTGATTTCACTTTTGAGCCGCATGGACTCCCACGTGGGAATCCCACTTTTGGACCGCATGGGGTCCCACTTTGATTATTTTATATATTTTAATTATCTGACTTGTGGCCCAAATTTCTTCCCGCTCCCAACATGAAAGTTGAATATTTTTCCACTGGCTTCATGAATATAATTTTTAATTATTTTATGCAAGTCCCCTGATGGTGTTTCGGATGACTTCGTACGCCCTTTTATTCAGGCCTAAAATACGAAGACCCCACATTCATTAGTTTAATAATTCTTTAATAAATGAAATTCCTTAGTAGGACTTGATAATATTGCGCCCTATTTTCTATAACATGTTTCTTCCTCATCGGTGGCCCGTTTGGGTGCACTCAGGATATGATTCTTTTCTGTTAGCATGTTTGTTTGCTGCATGAACACGACATGATAACCATGGTAGTGACCTGTCACGGTGCACTCTTAACCTGTAACCTGTGACCAGAAACAAGTAACATGACATGATAGTGACCCGTAGGGGTGCACTCTTGACTAGTAATCTTGACATGATAGTGGCCCGTGGTGGCGCACTCCTGACAAGAATAATAAATCTAATCTTGACACCGTGGGTGCTTGCTTGATTATGCTTGAATAAGCTACCAGTCCAGTCTTGTCTTGCATCATGTCTAGGACATGAATTCCTGATTTTTCCCACGGTCAGGGATTTATACTGAATCTGGCTAAGGTTAATGACTAGATTGAAACAATTAGTTCATGGAGATTTTCCCTGTTACCTGTTGCCCCTTTGGTCCCGGCCATATATATATATATATTCATGGGATTTGTTGCTATCCGTCGAGATGAGCGCACTTCCAACCCGCCGTCGAGTGTGGTACCTTAGGACACATGTATTTACTACAGTGTGTCTGCTATATCCTGCTATCTTTTCCTTTTCTTTGCTGGGATCACTCAGGTAGTAACAAACAGGTAACCGGACTTGAAAATCTCATTGCATCTTGTTAGTAACTAGGATTGTGATAACCCTAGCTAGTTAATGTAGAAAGCCGTAGGCAATGATTGGCCGTGAATGATTGGATGGAGTCCAGCCTAGTCCAGTCTTGTCTAGATCCAGATCCTGATTGTTCTAGTTCATGATTGTTCCAGTTCATAGTTGCCCTTATTTTCTCTAGTTCTGTTTAGTTAACATGTTTCTCCAGTATACTCATAATGCTTTACATACAGTCTTTCTCTGGTCGAGGCATGTGCATTGGTAGTGCACACATCTCGACCTGCATTTACTCATTATTTTCTTTACCTGTTGTATGCTAATGATTTGCTGGTTTTAGTTCCTAAGTGAAGCCTCCTTTGTGGCACTTACTCTTTCTGGGGTCTGACCCAGCTGGTTTTGTATGGCCAGATATCGGAGCAGCAACAGAGGATCTACCTGTCTTCCAGCCCGATGGTGACCGCCAGGCGTGACCAGGGCAACGAGTGGGTTCCTTTTTGTTCTTCCACTGTATTGTAAATTATTCTTTTGAGGCGGCTAGCCGACGAGCAAGTGTTAGCTCGTATTGCATTGTACTTATTATCTGCCTACGGGCTGTAATGTGATTGACAAGCCCCGGGGGTTGATCATGTATGACTTAACTCATGCTAGCCCTTACATTTTGTACGGCTAGCTTCATGATCATCTTATATGTAATGTTTGGGACGCCTTACAATTGTATATTTGGTGATCTGTTATCTTGTGATTATTATTACTTGTTGAGATTGAGACAATAGCTTGTTTTGACCCTAAGAGACTGATGGTTTGTAGAATACCTTCATATAGCTAGACAGCCGTGATCGTATAGTGGGATGGTTGCCGTCCCAATATACGTAGCTGGCTGTGCACGTCCCCGTTCTTCAGTATTCTGGAACTGGGGCGTGACAGTTTAAGTGGTAGCCCATGCAGGTCCTGTCAATCAAGAAATGTGAGGGTTTACCGGATACATGTCTCAATCTGTACTCGCCTTCGATCTCCACTCGTATCTTCATATCTCCTTGAATTCCTGACTTGATAACATGCTTGCATCATTAAATCTATCCTGGTCCTTCCTTAATCTCCCTGATGTCATTGCTTCAGTGGTATTGTTCCTGTTGATCAGCCAGAAGGATCTCAGCTAGCAGCACAGCAACAGTCAGAAGACCAAGCTCAATCATCATCATCAGTAGCAGCCTTCCGGGTTATGCCTCCTGCAGAGCCAGAGCCTCCAGTACAGCCAGTCCAGCCGGTTCAACCAGCAGGGTCAGAGGAAGGGGTCTTGATAGGACTTATCCGTGAGTTACTTGCGTCTCAGGGCCATCGAGATGATGCCTTGCACCAGGCAGTACAAGATGCTCAGAGCAGAGGTGGTCTTCCAGAGAACAGTGCAGTCAAGAATTTCAAGCGCCTGAACCCTCCCTTCTTCGACGGCAGCGAGGATGCTATAGCCGCAGACGCTTGGCTACAAGACATTGAAGTTATCCTGGAGGCAGCCAGGACCCCTGAAACAGAGAAGGTGACCGTGGTACGCCTACAGTTACTAGATCTAGCTCGCAGCTGGTGGGCTATGCAAGCAACAAGATTGGGTACGCCCGTCATGTGGGCAGAATTCAGTGAAGCGTTCCAGACCAAGTACTTCGACGCGGTGGCGAGGTATGACCTGCAGACCAGGTTCAGCAACCTCAGGCAGATGAGGAGAACGGTCGACGAGTATGCGGCCGAGTTTACGAGATTGAGTCGGTTTGCTCCCACTTTGGTGGCGACCGAGTTAGACAGAGCGCAGAGGTTCCAGCAGGGACTCCACTTGGAAATTATACTGGCGGTGGAGCAGTTTGAGCACAGAACCTTTGATGCCGTCTTGCGAGCAGCGAGGAGGCACGAGTACACTTTCCAGAGGATAGTGGAACGGACTGGAGGACGAAAGCGGTCCCACAGTCAGATAAACCAGTCTTCAGCACCAGCCCCAACAGCTAGGACTTTAACCATTGGGGCTCCGAGGCGAGCAGCTTTAGTCACGTCGGACCAACAACCAACCCCGACGTACCCTCGACAGAAACAGAAGCAAGGGCAGTCTTCCTCAGCAGGCTGTTCTTATTGTGGGAAGCCTGGACACGTGGTAGCAGAGTGTCGCAAGGCGCTGGGATTGTGTTTGTTGTGTGGAGCACCAGACCATAGAGTGGGATCCTGCCCATTCAGAGTTGATTCAGCACCGACAGTATCTAGTCCCTCGATTAGGGGACCAGCACCAGCACCAGCACCAGTTCACCAGCCACAGCAATACCCGTTCCCGGGACCATTGCCGACTCAGTCCCAGGCTTTCCAGCAACAGAGGCCTCAGCAGTTTGCCCAGGCCCAGGCTCTGATCCGGAGTCGGCAGAGAGGTATATATGTCTTGTTATCTTGCTTTTCGCCGTCGTTACCAAGGGCACATGATATATTTCATGTAACCTAATTACGACGGTATATCCCGGACCCGAGCAGTATCCTAGATCATTCGAAAGTGGTTATTGGCACCAACCATTTTCGTATGAGGAGAGGCCCGTGTCCATATTTGACCAAAGAGAGACCTCAAGCGCAAGACTATCAGTTAGTCCGTGTTGCTTGAGTCCATCACTCCTTGGGAGAGTCAAACGTGGGAGTGTGAGGATGATATCCGAACACGTTATCCCAATCGATTTTGGCTCGTAAGGTGTAATATCTCCCTTACGCCTTGCACATCGAATCCTTGCTTGCATGTATGACTGCATGATTGATTGGTAGTGTAGATTGCTAGTGATAGTATAGCTTGTCCCGACATCGCTATCCTCTTGATTAAATTCCGAGGACGGAATTCTTTTAAGGTGGGTAGGATGTAATGTCCTGAAATTCGTGATACGTATTTTATGCGTATTCATATTTCTGACCCGTATTTTTCATTTTTCTGGATTAGTTAATTATGGTTATTTCGTAATTAGCATCTTGGTTTATTTGTGTAATTGGTTTGATTGGCTTGTGGTTCTCCATGGCAATTGCATTGGCTTGGTTCGGTTTGGTTTAGTTGGCTTGGTTTGGTTTGGGTTTGAATGGAACACCTTAGCTTATGTTCTACCCTCACTCCACCACAACCAATCCCACCTACCACCCACTCATTTCTTTATAAGCCACTCCCACTCTCTCTCTCTTCCATTATTGCTCATTCTTCATCTTCTTCTCCATTTTCACCTGCCAGAGAGAGGGAGAGAGGGCTTAGGCAAGTGCATCTTGCTTCATGGAGGAACTCCATCTTTATTGTTCTATTTTGTTCCTCATGTGTTTCTAACCAACTTTAGTACTTGATATTTTCCATTTCCATGGCTAGTTTCTCGTAGATCTAACCTTGTGGTACTTTTTGGATTTTTTGGGTTTTGATCTAGTTAATCTTGTTATTTTCAAGTTTTGATGGTTCCACGTTGTAGATAATTTCATTCTGCCCCATTTTGACCTATGGAAGTTCGGATTTGGACTCTGGATGGTAGAATTATGGGGCTTGGAAGCATGGTTTCATGGTGTTCTTCCTCTCAGAAAGTGGAGAAGAAGCACAGTACTTGCCCGCATGGATTTTCATGCGGCAAGCTTTCCTCAGCCACATGGCCCCTAGCATTAAAATATTAATTTTGGCTTGAAATAGAAATTGAGCCGCATAAGAAATTATTGGCCTAGCCTTTTATTATTTAGTGCAAACTTGCCAATCCGCATAAACCTTCATCATGGCCTGACAGCGTGAACTTGACTGATTTGACTACTTGGCAGCATGTCAGCTTTAATTATTTTTGACCGGATTTGACAAGCTTCTGACTTGATTTGACTTGGCAGTACTCCTTGCCACGTGCAACTGGTCACGTGTAAGAACTCATTATAAGTAAGCGAATCCGCATGAGCTTGTCATATAATGCACAGTAACAATCCGCATAAGCCATTTATTTATTTGGAATAATTTGCATGCATGAGTATTCAGAACCGCATAAGTCTTTGCCTTGCATTTTGCTTCATGTGGTTACGTGCATGAGCCGTATGCATTTACATGCGTGAGCCGCATACAAGAAATGTGCTAGCTTTTAGGTATGTAGCAAATGCATTAGCTTTTATAATTTAATACTGCATGTTCTGATTCAAGGGGAATCATTTAATAACACTCTCTAACCAATCCGCATGTACGGATTCAAAGGAATTCTTTTTCTACAATCCCAGCCGCATAGCATACATGTATGTATTATATTAATATATAATGCTTAGTGCCTTCAGGCTTAAGCTTATATATGATGATTGGTTCTTTAAAGCCTTCTGGCTTATAAAAGTTAGGGTCATATATTATATAATATATTATGGCAAGAACCGCATGAACATGTTAGTATAGTTAGAATAGTATATTATATTATATATAATATATTATGGCATGGTTGCTTGCTGAAGCAAGAACCGCATGAATGTTATTATAGTATATTATAATATATATTAGATGACATGGTTTGCTTAGAAGCAGCTGCATGAAATGTTATGATATATATTATATATATTATAGGCTGGGCCATTTTAATGCATGCTGCATTTTTGGGAGCCGCATACGGCCTCATTCATTGCTGGCCACGTGCCCATTTCTTTTCTTGAATGTAAGTTGGCATTATTATTGGGTCCCACTATTTGTCTTACTTGATTTCACTTTTGAGCCGCATGGACTCCCACGTGGGAATCCCACTTTTGGACCGCATGGGGTCCCACTTTGATTATTTTATATATTTTAATTATCTGACTTGTGGCCCAAATTTCTTCCCGCTCCCAACATGAAAGTTGAATATTTTTCCACTGGCTTCATGAATATAATTTTTAATTATTTTATGCAAGTCCCCTGATGGTGTTTCGGATGACTTCGTACGCCCTTTTATTCAGGCCTAAAATACGAAGACCCCACATTCAATAGTTTAATAATTCTTTAATAAATGAAATTCCTTAGTAGGACTTGATAATATTGCGCCCTATTTTCTATAACATGTTTCTTCCTCATCGGTGGCCCGTTTGGGTGCACTCAGGATATGATTCTTTTCTGTTAGCATGTTTGTTTGCTGCATGAACACGACATGATAACCATGGTAGTGACCTGTCACGGTGCACTCTTAACCTGTAACCTGTGACCAGAAACAAGTAACATGACATGATAGTGACCCGTAGGGGTGCACTCTTGACTAGTAATCTTGACATGATAGTGGCCCGTGGTGGCGCACTCCTGACAAGAATAATAAATCTAATCTTGACACCGTGGGTGCTTGCTTGATTATGCTTGAATAAGCTACCAGTCCAGTCTTGTCTTGCATCATGTCTAGGACATGAATTCCTGATTTTTCCCACGGTCAGGGATTTATACTGAATCTGGCTAAGGTTAATGACTAGATTGAAACAATTAGTTCATGGAGATTTTTCCTGTTACCTGTTGCCCCTTTGGTCCCGGCCATATATATATATATTCATAGGATTTGTTGCTATCCGTCGAGATGAGCGCACTTCCAGCCCGCCGTCGAGTGTGGTACCTTAGGACACATGTATTTACTACAGTGTGTCTGCTATATCCTGCTATCTTTTCCTTTTCTTTGCTGGGATCACTCAGGTAGTAACAAACAGGTAACCGGACTTGAAAATCTCATTGCATCTTGTTAGTAACTAGGATTGTGATAACCCTAGCTAGTTAATGTAGAAAGCCGTAGGCAATGATTGGCCGTGAATGATTGGATGGAGTCCAGCCTAGTCCAGTCTTGTCTAGATCCAGATCCTGATTGTTCTAGTTCATGATTGTTCCAGTTCATAGTTGCCCTTATTTTCTCTAGTTCTGTTTAGTTAACATGTTTCTCCAGTATACTCATAATGCTTTACATACAGTCTTTCTCTGGTCGAGGCATGTGCATTGGTAGTGCACACATCTCGACCTGCATTTACTCATTATTTTCTTTACCTGTTGTATGCTAATGATTTACTGGTTTTAGTTCCTAAGTGAAGCCTCCTTTGTGGCACTTGCTCTTTCTGGGGTCTGACCCAGCTGGTTTTGTATGGCCAGATATCGGAGCAGCAACAGAGGATCTACCTGTCTTCCAGCCCGATGGTGACCGCCAGGCGTGACCAGGGCAACGAGTGGGTTCCTTTTTGTTCTCCCACTGTATTGTAAATTATTCTTTTGAGGCGGCTAGCCGACGAGCAAGTGTTAGCTCGTATTGCATTGTACTTATTATCTGCCTACGGGCTGTAATGTGATTGACAAGCCCCGGGGGTTGATCATGTATGACTTAACTCATGCTAGCCCTTACATTTTGTACGGCTAGCTTCATGATCATCTTATATGTAATGTTTGGGATGCCTTACAATTGTATATTTGGTGATCTGTTATCTTGTGATTATTATTACTTGTTGAGATTGAGACAATAGCTTGTTTTGACCCTAAGAGACTGATGGTTTGTAGAATACCCTCATATAGCTAGACAGCCGTGATCGTATAGTGGGATGGTTGCCGTCCCAATATACGTAGCTGGCTGTGCACGTCCCCGTTCTTCAGTATTCTGGAACTGGGGCGTGACAGCTGGCCTCCTCTAGCCTGCTGTTGAAGCTGTGCAAACCTCTATTGCTGAGTCTGCAATGGCGGTCCTTTCTGTTGGCCCATCGGAGCTTTGGCTCCTCCTTCCTGACCTGCTGCTCCACCCTGTGCCACACGAGTAAAATCTATGTGGCAATCCTTCTGTTGATATCCTGATGACCCATATAGTAGACACTTTCCCAACCTCATTCTGCAGTCATTCCATCCATGCCCTGGCTTCTTGCAGAAGGGGCAAAGAATGACCTATTGCTGCCTCGGTACCTGTTGCTGGCCATGTCTCTGCTGCTGGTGCACCTACTAGAAAGGCGTACTACCCAAACCCGGATGCTGCTGGTGCTGAAATGGCCTCTGCTGTTGCTGCTAGAAATAGGGCCTCTTGGCCGGGCCTGCACTGCTACCAGCACCAAAAGTATCTCGACCCCTCTTAGTCTTCAGCTCTATGTCATCCTCTGCTGCCATTGCGCCCGCCAGAATTCGCTCAAAGGTAGCGTCACAACCACTCTTGGTCAGTGACTTGACCTCCTTGACCAAGCCCTTCCGAAACTTCCTAGCCATCGCTACATCACTCAGTCCTTCTATGAATCTGCCCAGACGACAAAACTCCTCGGTATACTCCTCAACTGTCTAGTTCTCCTGGACCAAACTCTCAAACTAGGCCTCTAAGGCACTGAGAGCCACATCTGGAAAGAACTTTTCTTTGAAAAGCTTCTTAAAAGCCTCCCAAGTTTGTCCTTCGACCCCGACCCTGGGATCGGTGCGGTACCAAGTCAAAGAAAGATCAAATATCTGACTCCAAGCCACCTCAATCTGTAAGCTATCCGAAATCTGTGCCAGCCAAAAAATCCCTTCGATGTGCTCGATCCAATCATCCGCGTACAGAATACCCTTCGTTCCACAGAAATCCTTCGGCTGCATCTTCTGGAAGTCGATTATGTTCCCTGGCCTCTTGCTGAACATAACCTTCTTGTGGCTGAGCTGCTGCCACCTTCTCAACTGCTGCCATAGCCACCTGGTGGGCATTATCAATGCCCTACCTCATATCTGCTGACTGGCAGTACTGCGCATCCTTTATCTCCCGGATCAGTGCGAATAACTATGTTGTATCTACTGGTGCTGGAGGTGGTGGTGGCTGGAGAACGTCGGAGATAATTGGGGAAGTCCTCCGAATAGATGGAGGAGCACCCCCAAAAGCTGCAGATGCTCCTACGTGAGTAGAAATGAGAGGTGTTATGGTCCCAGCATCCTGCTGAATCGAACGAGAGGTGGCAGACCTCTCGATAGTATCCGCTGGATCAGAACGATGTGATCAAATCTTCACCATCCTGAAGACAGATCAAACAAAAAAATTAATATTGAGCAGGAAACGATATTATCAAAAATGACAGTTTATCCTAAGGAAGGCAGTTTAACAGATGAATTAAAAGATGGCAAGAATTAGATCGGAGTTTTTCTAACTGTGATTGAGTACTTATAACCTATATCCTATATCCTACAGCAGGTTGTGGCTATACTCTAGTTCGAGTACTACTATAGAACTGAGACAAAACTCATAATCTAACCTGCATAGGCCACCACTAAAAATATTTTATAACCTGCACCAAGTGAAAGGGCACGAGACCATGGATACGTCCAGCCTATACCGCAGTATCGGCGGTAGAATATTGTCCAAGGTCTCAACAACATCTAAACACAATATAATGTACCTATCTAGAATATACTCTCCAATTGGAATCTCATAAGATACGTCTCAATCACAATATACTAAAGATGGATAACGAGCACGATACAGGATAGATAGAAAACTCGAAGTAAGATACAATCCAGAATGAAATGAGTTTAAGTGTTATCAACACCACACACAAAGTACGAAATAATAACATAACAAGAGTAGCTGGAGACAATCCAAATAAAAGTCCTAGCAGTCTAATCTAGGAACTATAGGTGTCTCCTCTAGGCTAGTTGGATCCTCCTGATGATCCAGGTCAAAAGTGTCATCTATGTCTACGCCATGGTAGGTGGTGCAGAAGTCCTTCAAGTTCTCTGTAAAATTTATCAACATATCCAGTTAGGTTTTGAGCGAATACATAACTCTGAAAGCAGTTCCAAAACATGGTAGGAAATATAGAACTAGCAATAGAATAAGATACATTACATGCCATAAAGAAAGTACAGGAATATAGGAGATATAGATCAGTAACTGAGTACATGAAAATAGAATAGAGAAATCTATGAACTATAAATAATATAAGTGTTTCAGAGCACAAGATGGTTATGTGATCGATTTAGGTTGTACATGATTATTCTACGGTAACTCGATTACACGTGAAGGCATAATTGACATATACATGATTACACTAGAGGGATTTAATCACATAACTACATCTACTCCCCCCCCCCCCCCCCCCCCGATCAATACACAAGCATCTAATTACGTTACGTTACATACATGATTGTTGTTTATACAAGAAGTACATGTGAGAACATGAGAGCACATGAGTGTACATGAATAATACGAATACAAGGAGTATATGATGTACATGATAGAGTACATGAATATGAAATACTCGATGCACCCGATAAGGGGATAACATCTCATGACAATATCCATATAGTACTGGTTCGTGATAACAATGTGTCAGCATCAAGTAAAGTACTCTAGAGCAGGCAATATAGATACTATCATGAATAAAAACTAACAGAGAATGTACTCACCTGATATCCTGAGCAACTAAGGTGTATCGGTATCCGGACTAGAGTCATAGAGACCTATGATATGAATTACAGGTTACTGAGTGATCTAAATTAAACAATTGATTAAAATAATGATATCTACATGTTGCTAGGTCTCTTCTAGGTTAGAAAGTCAAACTTGGGTCAACTCTAGTCAAACTGAGTCAAACTTTAGTCAAATGGTCAACTTTGGTTCAACTTGGTAAGTTTTAGCCTATCTAGGGTTTTGGAACTTAAACTTATGTTTCTAGGTCAAATAGATTGTTAGAGTATCATGATATCAATACTATACCTCAACTCTCATAAACAAGCTATTTGTATACCCTAAAAAAATATAACTTATGTAGTTACATACCACTATATATATTGCTATATGCTACTAGCTAATAGCTTACAATATACCCTCTCTCCTACTACAAATATATATACTAGACCTATAGGTACCTACTATACGTATATACTTACCACTTATAGATTTTGTTACCCAAACACTAAGCCCTTACTAACATTGCACCTAGAGATGCATGAATATGAATGGTAGGGTATAGGGCAAATACAAAAGTGCAGGACAGAACAACTCAAATGTAGGATAGATGCCTGTTATAGGGAAACTGAACTTGAGGGCAATATATGAGCAATGCTAAGTTGTATATCAACTAATGTGGACATAACATCAGGGTGAAATGGTCTGAAGTTAGTTCAAAAATGAACTCCAAAGGACAAATACTAAAATCTGAACAACAGTTATGGATTAGGCATTACAAGGTGATAAGAACATATGTTCTTATCTGAACATGATAACATATGAACCTGTTCTCATCTGAACCAACAAATGGTAACATGGATACCTATGATTTGAACTGAACTATATGATACATACCTGCACATCCTTTAGAGGATGCAGGACAGGGTGTTTTAGTTAAGGATGGACTCAACTTGAAGGGCATTAGATTGATACATAAGTGGTATCATTTATTGATATAAAAACTGATACCAAGAAGCAATAACCACTGGGTTAACAACTGAACCCAAAGTGAATACCTGCACTTGGACATACATTTAAAGATGAATGGGAACAGAACCAATATTGCCATTCAACTGCAATTGCCTGAATAACCAAGAAGTAGACAGGGCAAGATTCAAACTGGTCTTAATGTCCTATTCGAAAGGGCAGATCATTAATTTGATGTAAGGAGGACAGAATAAAAATAGGCAGTGACTCAAGTTGAGCAAGGTAAGGTGGACTAGACTTGAACATATGACTGAACAATAAATAGGCAATATAGGACTCGACTGATTAGTGATAAGGGTTAAGTCTGAACATTACCTGGGTTAAGGGGTACAAGCTTGATATATCAAATAGGGCAGTAATTCAAGGAGGATTAGAGCAGTATTCAATACTGAACTTCACAATGCAGCGAACAGGGATTTAAGGAAGCAATGATCGGATCAAAGTATACTCGACTAGACAGGTGGTAGACAGTGGACTAATGTAAAATGGACATGATGTAGTGAATCTAATGGTACCTCAACTGTGGATAGCAGACAACATCATATTGGATGTTAGGATAACAAGACAACATACACACACACAGATCTAAAAAATTATACAGGATAATAAACAAAACAGTGAGCAAACACTACACATCAAGTCCCTACAGCCATATTGATCTACCAAATTAATCCCAAATTACATGTTAACATCCTATATTGCTAATGTCAAGCCCCGACCCAAAAAATTGCTCGTTCATGCATCGATTTTATCTGAATCATCGTCCTCGCTGGGGCGTGATATCGTACGAGTCTAGAGTTGCACTCGTACAAGGCAAGATGACAACTTCTCAAATGGTTATCTTTGATTTGATATTAGTAACGGAGGCAAACAGAGTATACAATACAATTCTTTTTATTGATAAATGAACTAAGGTTACAAAGGCTTTCAATATACCAAAGAAATTTGCCAGATTGGCTACATAACTCAAGTTCTCTCTTGTCCACAAAGGATTTCACCACTCCATACATCATGTCTTCTATATCTTGGCCACATCAATCCTGTTGTAAGACTGAGCGTCAATGCGATCGCACGTTTCAAACGCTAAGGCATTCCATGCCTCAGTACGATCAAGCGAAGCTCCGTCGCGAGCAGACTATTCCCTGAACCTGCTAGCAAACTAGTAGGGGATTAGTACTTTTATCCTCGCTGTATTGATCAAAGATCCACTTAACAAACCGATATTTAATAACGTATTGATTCATACATGCATACAATTTAGTTCTCTTTCTATATTCTCATTAGGATAAATTCATGGCATATTTAAAGACTGTAAAGCATGTTATCATGGCAAGCATGTTACTTTAATACGTATAAATAAGCAGGCAATCAATTATTTCGTGACTTCTTACCAACACCGATGCACTCGCCCTTGTACCGACGCAAAGTGAATACGTCTACCATCTTTCTCTGTCATGTTATAAGTGCTCTGTATGTAGGATCTATGTGTACAGGATATATGTGTACTTTGCACTTTTGACCCAGGATCTATCTATACAGGATATATACGTACGTTGCACTTTTGACCCATCATTCTTTATCTATATGAAGCTCACTAGCTTTTCGGGCTAGAATGGACTTCTATTTCTCAAATCGAATATGTAAGATGATGATCACTCTGTGCGGTTGCTAACCCAAACAATCAGAGGACCCCCTAAATACTTGGTAAGTGGCTTATCACATTCAATAGCAGGTCGCTAACCGTCTACATGAAGTGCACCAACAATACCAACTTTACCCCGCAGTCCCTCCTAGACTGAAAGGTCCCAGTGCCCTGGCGAACCACGTTTGAGGGAAGAAAACACCCGTGCACGAGCAATATATCTTTAAGTCCATTTGACCATACAACGCATCTTATCTTTCATACAACCAAGCAAATTTGCCTCTCTCTATTTCAATTGGCACAATGCCCCAACTCAATGTTCATCAACGAACGCCCCGAAGGCCATAAACATTTTGAAGGCACCATGCCACATTGGACAGTTCTGCCACATTCGTGTCATAACTATTTCCTTCGTAACGAAGCCATCACTTGTAAGTCTCGAGCACGTAAGCACGCTTTGATATAATTATTCTCCATTCCTTCCGTTGTGCATTCGATGCACGTCTCGATTCAGTATTTATATATTCTACGCCTTAGTATTCAATGCATTAGACTTATATTCCTTCCCTCCGACTCGTGCATCTGAGGCATGCCTTGATAGGATATTCAATATTCTATAGCTCATGCGCTGAGGCACTTGCACCGATATAGTCTTACAATGTTCTAACATACTAACTCGTGTGCAGGGGCACGTAATGACTCGTGTGCTGAGGCACTTGTCGATACAGTTATCCCATGTTCTTATGGCTTACGCACCGAGGCGCTCGCCTTTGTGATATTTAATATTCCATAGCGACTTGTACATTTGATGTACGATTCATTTTAAATTGTTATATCTAGTGTTCGACATGCACTATATTTTTCTCCTTCGAGCCATGCCCGTGGTCTCGATAAGTTAACTTAGCATACAATGATATATTTTACTTAGGCATGAAAGAGTAGGAAAGAGTAGTCAAAGTTCCCCCACCTAAAGTCGATACGCCTTATTGTTTTCCGAGCCGATGCGGCTCGATTTCATAACTTTGTTGTACGGCCAAATCTTCTTAGCCATTCGAGCACTTTTTGTTTCATTGAACTACTCGATTGATTTTGGCCTACCGTGCCTAAGTCCCAGCCTATTACGAGGCGGTGATTTGGGTTTTGCGGACCCGTTGCGAATGAGATAAAATGTCGACCTCTAATATTTCAGCATAAACGGATAGCCTACAGATAAAACCAACTAAAATTAATACTTGCATCGATTCGGACTTGTGCCTTAGGACAATTCGATTTCTTAGAATCTCCGAGCCAACTCAACGTACTTATCCTTCGGGACAATGCAGCGCTTCGCATCGATTCAACTCAACGTATTTCTTTGGGACAATGCTGTAGAAGCATGGAAAATATCAGAATAAATGGTCCATGCGGCTCCGGATACGAAGCCCATGCGGCTCATATGGGAGCTGTCTTATACAGTTCAAAGGAAGACTCTCTGTCTCATGCGGCTCGAGAGTGTATGCGGTTCAGCAGGAATATGCGGCTCGATCCATGCCACGTGTCCCCCTGAGATCCTTCCCTACAGCTGGCCCTTTGAATAGTGGCCTCATTTAATGCTCTGACACGATTTGACGACTGTGGCGGCTCTGGCATAAAGTATCATAATGGCTCTGCCATAATGACAGATGCTTCGAGAAAAGAAGAAGATCTCTGACCCAATCCGTCAGAAATCCTAGGTTGCCACGTGGCAAATCTCATGCGGCTTAAAGAGAGAACAGCTTCATGCGACTCACTGAGAAGTCACCCTATATGACTAGCAGAAATCAACCATATGCGGCCCACTGAGAGCTCAGCCCCTGCGGCTCAATACAACGCTAGCTCATACGGCTCGCAAAGACTATGCATATGCGGCTCATTGAGAGTTCGTTCCCTGCGGTTCGACGAAGCACTGTCCCATGCGGCTCATTATGATTATCTCCCTGCGGTTCAAGTCTTGTCTATCCCATGCGGCTCTGGCAGGACCCACAATTAAAACACGTGGCATCGGATCAATCAACGATTTAACCGAATCTCAGCAAATATATTTGACATCATCATCATAATTACTGAGATCAAGGCATATCATTTATCATCAAGCCAATGGGACACGTGGCGAGCAAGCGGGCATTGGTATAATCAATCATGAAGATTTAAAGCAATCAACATTAATTGCTCATAAGATTCGGTGCTATCCTCATTAATGGTCGAGATTCATTGTAATCAGGACCAAGGGTTCAGATAGATTGAAGGAGCGCCGACATTCCAAAACAATGATCATTAGCAAACCCTAATGATCATACCCCACTCTTATAAATAGCCAGCATCATTTCTTTGCACAAGGACCGGCAACAAAAGAATAAAAAAATATACTGAGTCAGAGGGAGAATACACAGAGAGAGAGAGAGAAGCCAGGAGAGCAACAGAGGAGCAAAAAGAGCACTTCTTCGTCAACGCCAACCATCTTTTCACAAGGAGCCAAGGCTGCATACCGATCGTCCAAGGAGTAAGGCAGGGCTGCCGTCGCCTTCCCGAGCCTCTATCATCACCCCCAGAATCTAAAATAAACAATTGTACTTAGATTGCTGTACCTAGGTTTTCGTCCCTAGGCTTTCTTTGTACAAGCGAGTTTGTATTGTGAGTCTAAGTTCAGTCCTCCGATAATTGTTCTATACTTTTACAATCAACGGCAAACACGATGGCGACTCTGCTGGGGACAAACTTCTCCACGGCTGAGGAGTTGGTGACGCAATCGGATACAGCCAAACTTGGCTCCATGCAACAAAAGATGGTCGTCCGCTTCGACCAACAGGCGTTTGAAGAGATGCTCTCCGAAGGAAGCACTGGCCCGGTACAGAAGCGCACCCGCACGACAAAGGCTCGCAGAGAGTGGAGGCCAAAATCATTTGCTCCTCCCCAAGCCCTCGACGGTGTACCCTCTGTTGCTCAAGATAATGAGAAGGACTCTTCTGCGGCCCCCCATCAGACCGTAGATAACTCTGCTGTCTCCAAGTTCGGCAGAAGAAAATACTATGATGCTGGACTTGCAGAGGCGAAGAGGAACTCTACGCGAACTGAGCCGCATAGGGATGCTAGCCGAGGGAAAAAGGCTTATGCGACCACATCCGCTAGCCGCAGGGACAAAGCTCATGCGGCCACAGTCGCTGGCCGCATGAAGAAGAATCATGCGGTCACATCTTACAGCCGCATAGTTTATGCAGCTACAGTCGCCAATCACATAGATGAAACACATGAGGCTACAAGAGGCAGCCGCTTGCAGAGAACCCATGCGGCCACTATTGCCAACCGCATGCGGCCAGCCTGCACGGTCGTGACTCCTAATCGCCCAAAGACAACTCATCTGACAGCAGAAGATGGCCGCATGCAGACAGCCTGTACGGTACCCAACTCTGGCAGCATAGCGTCCGTTCCACGCTTCTCTCGATCGGTCTTCGACCGTCTCTCATACGGTCCCGACCCTGATGATTCTCTGTATGATAAGCCAGATTCTGTGGCATTCAACTTGGACTCCTCCTATTACGCACCCACAAGTGCTAGAAGGAGGAAGTCTAGGACAGCGCGGGCTCATCGAGCCCAGTCAGCTGTCCCAACCTCTGACTATCGGAGCGTCCCGTTGACTATCACACGGGCCTCGGATGGAAAGTTGTATACAACCACTCAAGTCCAGCCCCCCACGGCAAACAGACAGAGTGGTTCCTCTGACCTGCGGGAGACGATCCTCCACAAACGCAAGGAAAGAGAAGGAGTGTCGGTGTGCAAAGAATCCTCGCTTGGACATCGATGTACCCAAATCATCGTCAATTGCTGCTGCAACAACGCGGCAATGACGGAAGCTCGGCCATTCGCCTTCCAAAGGCTACAGCACCCGAACTCAGAAGATGAGGCACCTCCAGTTGTCTCCTGCAATTCTGCTCAAAAAGTTCCCGTCGAAGAGAGGAGGAAGAAAACGAGCATCTCCAGTCCGAAAATATCAACCATTACAACTAAGAAACTATCGTCTAAACGGTTGCCCTCCACTGGTGTATTCCAACACACCCGTTCAAAGACAAAATTTATCTCGATGGAAAATTCATCATCCACATCGCTGGGGGTTGAAGGAGCTGGGGGTAACACTCCTCCGAACATCCGCAACAATTCGATGTTCCAAGGAACCGAGTCCGCACAAACAACTCTTCCATCAGGAGCAACGGATGCAGATGCCCCCGAGGACATCCATGACTCTCAAGACAAGGCAAGCTCTGAAGCTGGGGATACCGTTCCCTCCGAGTCCGAGCCCGAAGAGAACATTCCCACCTATCCCGATGACTTCTCGGTGCATGGGTACGACTCAGAGGGCACATCCTCCACCGTTCCTTTATCACTCCTCACGTAAAAACGGTGTTCATGACGGACAGCGATCAAGGTGGTTCCAGTGATCGCCAGCGCATCGACAGTCTCGAAGCCATATTACTTGCTTTGGTTAAGTCTGTAGACGAGATTAAAGCGGCCCTGCCCACTTTACAAGGAGGAGCGCCCGGTCAAACAAACATGGGCCCCGCGGTCAATATAGATTCGAACTCAGCGGCACCAAACCCGGGCAATAATTCTCCCGAAATAATAGCCCCCGCCGCGACAGATGTAGACCCCGAGAAGACAAAAGCAATCATGGAGATGGGTCCCCCGAGAAATCTCTGCGAACTCAGAGGCCTTCAGGGAAGGCTAGCTTACATCAGAAGGTTCATTTCCAACCTCTCTGGGCGATGCCGGCCATTTACGCACCTCATGAAGAATGGAGTCTTATTCGTATGGGACGAAGAATGCCAGCGTGCTTTTGATATCATCAAAGAATATCTGTCAAATCCTCCAGTCTTGGTAGCTCCAGTCCCTGGAAAACCATTTTTGCTCTATGTACGAGCAATGGAACACTCCCTCGGTACTCTGCTGGCACAGAATAACGATACAGGCCATGAACAGGCCATATATTACCTCAGCCGAATGATGGTTGGACCAGAGCATCGATACACCGCTGTGGAGAAGGAATGCCTCGCTCTGGTGTTCGTCATTCAGAAAATGCGGCACTATGTCATCGGACAAACGATACATATGATCTCACGAGTTAACCCTCTCAGGGTCCTCATGACTAAACCAGGGGCGCTCAGCTCTCGCCTCGCTACATGGGCAATACTGCTGTCCCCTTATCATATGATCTTCGTCCCCCAAAAGGCAGTCAAAGGTCAAGCCCTGGCAAATTTTTTGGCCGCCCACCCAGGCTCGGAATCCTCCAGGATATACGAAAAGATCCCAGATGAGGTCGCCGACTCATATACAACCTCCCACGAAAATATATGGCGAATGTTCTTCGACGGCGCTTCGAGGACCGGACCTAAAGGCAATATAGTCGTCGGAGTCGGAGTAGTACTAATCTCTCCTTCCGGATTGGTGATTAACCGTGCTTATACCCTCACTGAACCTTGTTCTAACAATGTGGCCGAGTACAACGCTCTGGTCATTGGCCTCCAACTTGCAAAAGAGCTGGGGGTAGAATACCTTGAAGCGTACGGCGATTCCCAACTAATCGTCAATCAGATCCGGGGTTCGTACGAGGTACGCCATAAAGACATGATCCCTTATCATCAAATAGCGATCAATATCATCTCGACATTTGAGGGGTTCTTCATCGAGCACGTCCCCAGACTCCGAAATATTGAAGCCGATGCCCTAGCTGGTCTCGCCGCTTCCCTAGCAGTTTCGAATTATGATCGACAATCAGTGGAAGTGATAGGCCGTGAACTGGTCTGTCCCAAAAATAATGTGCAATTCGTCGCAAGTTATTCCGCACAGACGATCGATGACGCCCCAGATTGGAGACAACCATTCATCGACTTCGTCGTCTACGATATCCTGTCTGAGAACCCAAAGGAAGCTACTTCCATCAGAAGGTGTTCCCTCAGATTCTTCTACGATACAGAGACAAAAATGCTGTATCGCCGCTCCTACGACGGATTACTGCTTCGGTGTCTGTCAAACGCAGAAGCCAAAGAAGTCGTACGAGAAGCCCATGACGGTGTTTGCGGGGCTCACCAGCCCGGCCCGAAACTGCAAGACCGTCTTCGCCGAATGGGCTACTATTAGCCCACAATGGTGGCAGACGTGATAGATTATGCTAGAAAGTACAAAGCTTGCCAAGTCCATACGGACTTCATCCACTAACCCTCAGAATTTTTATATCCGACAGTAGCATCCTGGCCATTCGAAGCATGGGGAATGGATATCATTGGTCCAATCACCCCACCTTCCTCCCGAGGACATCGCTTCATACTTGCGATCACTGATTACTTCTCTAAATGGGCGAAAGCTGTCCCACTCGTAGAAGTCAAGACTTCAAACGTGATCAGCTTCCTTAAACACCACGTCATCTACCGCTTTGGACTGCCCCGAAGGATCATCCATGATAATGGTCCGCAGTTTACAAGCCACGCATTCTATCGGTTTTGCGATAAGCACCGTATTCAGAATATCGCCTCGACGCCGTACAATCCGGCAGCAAATGGGTTAGCAGAGGCGTTCAACAAAACAATCATCAAACTTCTCAAAAAGTTTGTCTCCTCCAACAAACGTGACTAGAACGACAAGCTCGGCGAGTGCTTATGGGCTTATCGCACCACGGTCCGAACAGCCACCGGAAATACACCATTCTCCCTGGTATACGGAAGTGAGGCAGTCCTCCCCTTGGAGACACAGATCCCCTCACTACATGTCGCCCTCACACACCAATTGACAACCGATGATAACTACCGACGTCGATTGCAAAAGTTAGAGGCCTTAGATGAAAAGCGCCTCCTAGCTCAGCAAAGGATCGAGCTATACCAAGCACGCATCTCAGGAGCCTTCAACAATAAGGTCAAAATCAGAACATTCCAGGTATGCGATCTCGTCTTGGCAGTCCGGAGGCCAATGGTCATGACTCACAAGACCGCCGGCAAATTCCAGCCAAAGTGGAAGGGCCCATTTATCATTGAGACGGTATTCTCCAACGGTGCTTACCGCCTTGCAAAGCAAAACGGAGACTTGCTCATGCTGCCCGTCAACGGCAAGTTCCTGAAGAAATATTATGTCTAAACGACATTCGCTACAAGGTCGTCGAGTCATGTACCCGCTGGTACCACTGTACTCACACCCCTCAGCATTTCAGATTATCGAGTCATGTACCGGCTGGTACCACTGAACTCACACCCACAACATTTTAAGATCATTGAGTCATGTACCTGCTGGTGCCCCTGAACTCACCCCTACATCCCCTTTAGATTATTGAGTCATGTACCCGCTGGTGCCGCTGGACTCCCGCTTTCTCAACATGTTAATTTACCGAGTTATGTACCCGCTGGTGCCTCTGAGCTCACACTTCGGTCACTCTTTCAGATAGTAAGTCACGTATGATTATACCTCTAAACTTTCTTCCTGGAAGAGATCCTCCCTCATGATCCAATACCCGCACTCCCAGTGCACAAAAAGGGTAATCGATCCACAAATTTCTGAAAACGGACATGTTCTCATTACCTCTGAATCGTTTTTACTTCCACCAAAAACAAACCGCCCCTCACATAGAACCTCCACGTTCTCCTACCTCTGAGTTGTTCTATGTACTCCCTCTTTATTGAGCCCACTCCTGCCATGTCATCATTACCTCTGAGTGAGAAGGCTCCGTCGAAGAACCCTTCATGCTTGCCATGTCCACATTACCTCTGAGCAAGTATGTCGGTCTCCTTTCGACCTATTATCTGTACCTATAACCGGAGTACGACAAGGATAATAGGTCCACAAATGTCCGTTGTTGACCACGAATATCCCCCATGAAACCTCCCCTGCCATGTCCTCACTACCTCTGAGCAGGAAGGTTCCACGGTAAAACCCTCATGCTTGCCATGTCCTCATAACCTCTGAGCAAATATGTTGGTTTTCCTTTTACCCTATTATCTGTATCCCGAACCAGGGTACGCCAAGGATAATAGGTCCACAAATATTCCTTTGCTAAGCTTCTTAGCATAAATCCACTACCCCACCATGCCCCGGGAGCCCAGCTGCTATACGGCATTCCTTTTTTTGTTAAGCACCGAGAACATCCATGACCACTTTGCCACGGCTGTTCCGAACATCCTGTCCAAACTTGTTATCCGTACCTAAAACCTAGGTACGCCTAGGATAACGGGTCCACAAATAATCCCCCAGCAAGTCCAGTTCCACAAAACACCCAAGTACAAAGAAAGAAAAGATGAGACGAAACATATCCATTTTCAAAGCTCCACATCCTCCGGGATTATATCGCTGCTACAAGATAGAAATAAAGAGAAAACAAGCAAGATAAGACAGAAGAACAACTATGGTTCAGAGGCACACAACGTCAAGAAATAGTCCGTCAGTGAGGCAGTCGACCGCTCAAACCACTGACTAGTTCGACACATTGACTCTGAAGTCAACTACGTCGCCCAGATGAGCAAAGATTCCACTGGGGGAATAAAGTCCCCAGATTTGATATAACCCCACTCTTTCAGAATAAATACCCAGTCATAATCTACACTAGGGATACAAAGTTCACACAGAACCAAAGGTAACCATTACAAGAAAAGAGGGAAGCAAGTACATTCCATTCATTGGAATGTCCAGCTACATTCACACAATTAACAAACAGAAACCAAAGGAAATTCTTCATTACTTCTTCAGACGAAAAGGGAAAACACAAACCACAGCTAAACAGACAGAAACATACAAGGAATCCCTAAAACCTAGTTACAGAAACGCATATACCACTCCCTCAACCACTTCACATACGAAGGATGCAGTTGAAGGAGATCCTCGTCCAGAATAGGAGCATCAGAATTCCCAGAGCTACCACCCCCAACAGCCTCGACATTTGGAGAGAGACCATCCTGCGCAGACGACGGTTCCTCCTTCTTCGTCTCTGTCACAAAGGGAGACCCCTGGTCGATGGCAGGAGGCGGCGGCTCTTCTGTCACTGCAACCTCAGCGTCCAGCGGAGAGACTGCAAGAACAAAACAACAAAATGAAGTAAAAGATATTCTAAAGAGTCATGCGGCTCGTTGAAGGCTACTCGTATATGGGTCGAACATGGGGAAAACCTCATGCGGATTCAAGTCATGGGACGTATATGCGGACCATGTAAGTTGAACTCACATGCGGCTCCTACATAAAGCACACCCCATGCGACTTGATCATGAGATGTGTAGGCAGACCCCGTAACTCGCATGGAGCATACTCCATGCGGCTCGGCCACAGGATATATATGCAGACTACGTAAGTTGAACTTGTATGCGGCTCAGACATGGGGTACATCCCATGCGGCACAATCAGAGGACATGTATGCGAACCACGTGGTTTTGTACACAAAGTAGGCAGTAGAGCAGACCCTATCTTCTACACAGTTGTTACCTTCGATGGCGACGTAAACGTCAAGGCGGACAGGGGAAACGACAGTCAAAGATGAAGCTGATTTCTTTTTCTTCGCCGCGGCCTTCTTCACAACTTTGGAAATCCTAGGCGCCATTTCGGTTGGTCAGATGAAGGAAGGAGACAAAGACAGAAGCTTTTGGTCAAGAAAAAGTCTAAAAAATCCAACCGAACATACGCATATTTATAGACAGAAGGACTATGAACCGACGCCTCGTACGACGTGATCGACCCTTCGGCTGTCGAGGCAAACTGGATAATCAAAAGAATAAAGACTTTGGGATCCTCCCCCAAAAGACGGCGTTAATTCGAAAACAAATTAAGAGCATTTAATGAAGATTTTCACACGTAGTCAGGACACGTGGCAAAGAGCCTATGCGGACAGATGAATCTATGCGGCTGGGACACTTATGCGGCATGAACGGGACCATGCTTCTTATTCAAAGTGTTTCAATTTTGCAAATTGAAAACTTTAAAGGGGGTCCTGTAGAAGCATGGAAAATATCAGAATAAATGGTCCATGCGGCTCCGGATACGAAGCCCATGCGGCTCATATGGGAGCTGTCTTATACAGTTCAAAGGAAGACTCTCTATCTCATGCGGCTCGAGAGTGTATGCGGTTCAGCAGGAATATGCGGCTCGATCCATGTCACGTGTCCCCCTGAGATCCTTCCCTACAGCTGGCCCTTTGAATAGTGGCCTCATTTAATGCTCTGACACGATTTGACGACTGTGGCAGCTCTGGCATAAAGTATCATAATGGCTCTGCCATAATGACAGACGCTTCGGGAAAAGAAGAAGATCTCTGACCCAATCCGTCAGAAATCCGAGGTTGCCACGTGGCAAATCTCATGCGGCTTAAAGAGAGAACAGCTTCATGCGGCTCACTGAGAAGTCATCCTATATGACTAGCAGAAATCAACCATATGCGGCCCACTGAGAGCTCAGCCCCTGCGGCTCAATACAACGCTAGCTCATACGGCTCGCAAAGACTATGCATATGCGGCTCATTGAGAGTTCGTTCCCTGCGGTTCGACGAAGCACTGTCCCATACGACTCATGAAGATTATCTCCCTACGGTTCAAGTCTTGCCTATCCCATACGTCTCTGGCAGGACCCACAATTAAAACACGTGGCATCGGATCAATCAACGATTTAACCGAATCTCAACAAATATATTTGACATCATCATCATAATTACTGAGATCAAGGCATATCATTTATCATCAAGCCAATGGAACACGTGGCGAGCAAGCGGGCATTGGTATAATCAATCATGAAGATTTAAAGCAATCAACATTAATTGCTCACAAGATTCGGTGCTATCCTCATTAATGGCCGAGATTCATTGTAATCAGGACCAAGGGTTCAGATAGATTGAAGGAGCGCCGACATTCCAAAACAATGATCATTAGCAAACACTAATGATCATACCCCACTCTTATAAATAGCCAGCATCATTTCTTTGCACAAGGACCGGCAACAAAAGAATAAAAAAAATATACAGAGTCAGAGGGAGAATACACAGAGAGAGAGAGAGAGAAGCCAGGAGAGCAACAGAGGAGCAAAAAGAGCACTTCTTCGTCAACGCCAACCATCTTTTCACAAGGAGCCAAGGCTGCATACCGATCGTCCAAGGAGTAAGGCAGGGCTGCCGTCGCCTTCCCGAGCCTCTATCGTCACCCCCCAGAATCTAAAATAAACAATTGTACTTAGATTATTGTACCTAGGTTTTCGTCCCTAGGCTTTCTTTGTACAAGCGAGTTTGTATTGTGAGTCTAAGTTCAGTCCTCCGATAATTGTTCTGTACTTTTACAATCAATGGCAAACAAATGCAACTCTTCGTATCGACTTAGTTCGATGCATTGTTCGGGATAGCATAACTCTCGTATCGATTCGCATCGATACATTTCATTCGCTCAATGCGACTCTTTGAGTCAACGTCTCAGCGTAAAGTGCCGTGCGGAGCGGAGCATTATAGAATATACCACTCAAAACAAGGTTCGTCCTCGAACCAAAACCAACACTCCGATTAAGTATTTTGTAGATTGTTTCACGATCTCGTCCAACTATCGTTGTTCTGTTTCAAACACTCGTATAAGCTTTCATTAACTTTCAGTCTTTCCTGTAGCTCAATTTGAATTTAGTATACAACTTAATTTCGATCGTATACCTACTCAAGGCATCCAAAAAATATGTGTATTTCAGCCAAGCCCAGGGGTAGAGAATTGGAACAAAGCTGACAGGTAATTTCAATCATATGCTTACCATCTCGTACTCCCTATCGGACTTATCTTTAGCAACTATTCTCAAAATTTTACCGCATACGTATATTCGATACATACGTCATTCATTCATGTCACGCCCCAGAACCAGAATACTGGAGAGCGGGGGCAGACATAAACAGCTACGTATATGAAATGGACTCCATCTTGCTATATTGTCACGGCTGTCTAGATACATGAGGGTTTACTACAAGCCAACAGTCTCCTAAGGTCATGAACAAGCCTAGTGTCTCAATCACAAGCATGTAAGTAAATGTTACTGTAGAAGCATGGAAAATAATAAAGAAAGATCCATGCAGCCAGGAAACCCCATGCGGTTCAGAAAGCCCATGCGGCTTAGAGAACCATGCGGCTCAACGCGTCTATGCGGCTATGTGATCTCCATGCGGCTCAGAGAGGTGCCACGTAGCATACGAACAACTCTTTCCTTACTGCATTAATTGCCTGGACGGCTGACAGCTCTGACAAGACGACAGCCCTGACACAAAGACGTAATTATGACTATCATAATGACAGACTCCTAGGGAAACGAAGGAGATCTCTGACATAATCCCCCGAAAATGCCACGCAGCCTAGACACGTGGACAGTCATATGCGGCTCGAACGGAGACCGCCCATGCTGCTCGAGCGGAGACTCTCTATGCGGCTCAGGCCGAAGTTGCTCTATGCGGCCGAGATCGAAACAGCCCTATGCGGCTCAAGCAAACGCTCTCCCATACGGCTCATAAGGACCATCTCCATGCGACTCACGAAGGGGTTACCCGTTATGAGGCCACCTACGTCCATACGGTCCAGATTATCACGTGATTCGAAGGTTCGGGGGCCACTCCCCAACAGCCTTGACACGTGGCCGGGCTTACGCGGCTCAATCCTCATGCGGCTCAGATTCCCTCAATGGCTCCCAGGACATGTGTCATAAAGCCAATTAATTTCCTAGATTTACTGCAATCAAAGATTGGGTTAAATCCCAATAATCTGGGACACGTGGCAGGAGAATGAATTAAACTTATTCATTCAGATTCGCAGACATCAGCAGATCATCATAAGGGAGATTTATTCCAATCAGCATTAATTACTGAGAGGATTTGGCACAATCTACATTAATGGCCCAGATTCATTACACTCAAAACTAATGGCCCAGATTGATCAATCAACAGGCCGTCGCCACTTTAAGGGACAATTATTGTAAACCCTAATAAGGGCATTCCCTTCTTATAAATAGCAAGGTGCCATTCCCTTGCGAAGAGGACCCTTTTTTCGAGATCAGAGAGCACTAGAATATGAGAAAAAGCAGAGAGAGAGCGAAGAGAGCATTTCTTCAATGCCAAGCAATCTTCTGGAGCCAAGGCTGCATACCGATCGTCCAAGGAGTAAGGTAGAGCTGCCGTAGCTTTCCCGAGCCTCTATCGTCACCCCCCCCAGAATCTAAAATAAACAATTGTACTTAGATTACTGTACCTAGGTTTTCGTCCCTAGGCGTTCTTTGTACAAGCGAGTTTGTAACGTGAAGTAAAAGTCCAGTCCTCCAATAATTGTTCTGCTCTTTTATATTTCATGGCAAATACGGTGACGACTCTGCTGGGGACAAACTTCTCCACGGCTGAGGAGTTGGTGACGCAGTCGGATGCAGCCAAGCTTGGCTCCACGCAACAGAAGATGGTCGTCCGCTTCAACCAACAGGCGTTTGAAGAAATACTCTCTGAAGGAAGTGCCGGCCCGATCCAGAAGCGAACCCGCACAAAGAAAGCTCGCTGTGAGTGGAGGCCAAAATCCTTTGCTCCTCCACAAGCTCTGGACGGAATACTCTCTGCTACCCAAGACGGTGAAGGCGACTCTCATACGGCTCCACTTCGAGCCGTAGAGCACTCTGCTGTCACCAAGTCCGGCAGAGGAAAGCACTACGATGCTGGACTTGCAGGGACAAAGAGCGACTCTATGCACCCCAAGAAGAAGCCGAGCATTCCTGTGGCCAAATCTGCCAACCACATGTAGGAGGCTCATGTGGGTGAATCTACCAGCCGCATGAAGAAAGTCTATGCGGCCAAATCATCTAGCCGTATGAAGAAAACTCATGCGGCTGAGACTCCCAGCCGCATGAAGAAAGCCTATGCGGCTACGTCTGCCAGCCGCATGAAGATTGTTGAGGACGGCAGCATGACGCCTACCCCGCGTGGCTCTATCTTCGACCGCCTGTCTTATGGTCCTGATCTCTTGTGCTCCCAAGAAGAAATGTCTGACTCTCTCCAGCATCACCTAGACTCTTCCTACTATGTGCCTTTACGCACTAGAGCGAAGAAGTCTAGGACAGCGCGAGCTTGGCACGCTCGGTCCGCTGATCCTGTCTCTGATCATCTGAGCGTCCCGCATACCGATATACGGGCCTCAGATGGGAGGTTGTACAGAACCACTCGAGTCCAGCCCCCGACGGCAAACGGACAGAAAGGTCCGCAAAAGTCTTCCAAAATTCAGGGAGCAAGCATGGTCGATCCAGACCCGTCTGACTTGCGTAAGGCCATCCTCCACAAACGCAAGGAAAGAGAAGACGCATCGGGGTGCAAAAGTCCTCCCACGGACGTCACTGCACCCAAGTCATCGTCAATTGTTGCTTCAATAACGCGACGGTGCGAGAAGACCGGCAGTCCATCTTTCAAAGACTGCAACAGCCATCTTCAGAAGACGAGGCACTTCCCGTCGTCTCCTGTAACTCTGCTCAGAAAGTCCTTGCTGATCAAAGAAGGAAGAAGACAAATGTTTCCAGTCCGAAGATTTCAACCACTGCGACTAAAAGACTGTCATCTAAGCGGGTGCCCACCACCGGAGTTTTCCAAGGTACTCGTTCTAAGATGAAATCTACTGCAGTGGGAGATTCGTCGTCCACAATACAGGGGGTTGCTGGGACAGGGGGTAGCACTCCTCCGAACTTCCACGATAATCCGATGTTCCAAGAAGACGAGTCAAGAGAGGCAACCCTCCCATCAGATGCAGCAAACCCCGACGTCCCCAAGGACGTCCACAACTTCCAAGACGAGGCAAACTCGGAGACTGGGGGTACTGTTCCTTCCGAGTCTGAACCAGAAGAGAACATACCCACATACCCCGATGATTTCTCACTACAGGGGTACGATTCGGAGGGCGCTTCCTCCACCGCTCCATCCATTTCTCCTCATATGAAGATGGTATTCATGACAGACAGCAGCCAAGGAGGTTCCAGTGATCGCCAACGCATCGACACTCTCGAAGCCATATTGCTTACTTTGGTCAAGTCTGTGGACGAGATTAAAGCGGCCCTTCCAATTCTGCAAGAAGGGACGCCTGGCCAAACAAGCGCGGGTCCCGCGGTCAATGTGGACTCAAATTCAGCGGCACTGAATCCGAGCAACAATCCTCCTGAAGTAACGGCCCCCACCGCTGTGAATGAGGCCCGAGAAGCGAGAAGAGAGGTCCAGGAGCTTCGAGCCATGTTTCACGCTCGAGAAAATTCTCAAGACCTCAGAATACGACAACCATACCCTGCTGCATGGAGGGATGTCCCCTTCCCGCCAAGATATAAGCCGTTCAATATCAATCCTTATGATGGCAAGACCTCAGCAAGTTGGTACATTACTTACTTCGAGGTCACCACCGACCATCTGCCCTATGACGATGCTATTCTCACACGATTATTCATCGGGGCATTGGAAGGGGTTGCCTTCGACTGGTACCGCAACCTGCCAGACAACTGCATCCACTCCTTCGCCGGCTTCAAGCGCATGTTCTTGGAGAGATTCTACGAAGTAGGGCAGGATATCACAATGTCCACCCTCATGGACGTCATCCAAGGGAAGAAAGAGCTGACAAGAAAATATATCGAACGGTTTTGTCAAACCGCAATGAAGCTGGCATCTAGAAACCCAGATTCCTCCTTGATTGAGATCTGCCAAAAGATATTGCTCCCAACAATCAGTCTCTGTATGGGCGAAAGTCAATTCAAGGACTGGAAGACGTTCATCATTAGTGCCACAAGCGCCGAAGAACGATTGAAGAAGGCTCGCCAATTGGGACTGCACATCTCGGACGGAGAGAACAAGGGCAAGCGTCCTAATAACGACAATAGGGGTAGCCCCTCCAACAATCGGGACAGCAGGGGTAAGCAGGCTATGGTGGCCGACACAGCACAGAAACCTGAGCTAAAGCCGGCAGACAAACAATGGCCGCAAATCACTTACTCCTTCGAAGACGGTCACGTCAAGCCCATCTTGGACATGCTCATACAAGGAGACAGAATTCAGCTACCTCTACCAAGACGGGAACCGCAGCAGGTAGACATGGAGAACCCAAAGTACTGCCATTACCATTGCTACGTCCACCATGGCACACACGACTGCTACCAGCTAAAACGGTACATCCAAAATCTCATCGATTCGAACGCACTGGCCATCGATTTCGAGGAGGTAACAGTCGCAGCCAATATGGTGTCAGTACAATTCGACAGCTTTCCTCCGACGAAAACTCAAGACGGTGTGGTCCCCATCCCTCTGGCAACAATGGAGATTGCTAATCTTCTACCTCCCCGAGATCAGGCTGCTGGTCTAGTGCCCCTCACCACATCACGAGGGGAGGTCATGTGGATCCATCCAGACTTGGTATCGGAAGTAACTCGGCCCGCATCGTCTTCCACCTACAAGAAGAAGAGTGGAAAAGTCAGGTCCTACCGCACAATCTCGACAGATATCGAAGAAGCTACAGCCATCGTCACGCGGTCTGGGGCACAATCCCAACCTGTGGCTGACAACTCGGCTAAAGATCATCAGCCCGCAACAACCGTCGCTCCGGGACCGGCTCAGCCTCCGACGACCGACAAGCCTAGGCCGAAGGAGACTCGCTTTGACAAATCTCTCCGAAAAGAGGTATCACAAGGGCTGGAGAAGCCCTACAACTTTGACATCTTAGCGCAATTGGCCAACACACCGGCCAAGTTGTCATTATACGAGCTTCTGAGACTCTCCAAGGATGTTCGTACGACTTTGAGCGATGCACCCTAAAACGCCGACGCATACCTGGCGCAAGTCAACCTCACGGGAGAGAACCCGCCTGCAGATCTCCAAAACAGCGCCTGCACGGGAGCGATGCCCAACATCGTCTTTACTCCGCAGGATATGCTCATCAAAACCAATCTGCACGATCGCCCACTATACTACACTGGATACATCGACGACGTAAAGGTGGATCGAATGCACATTGATCCTGGCTCTTCCATAAGCATTATTCCGAAGGGTCTGCTACAACATTTCTGCATCCCAATGCATCGCCTGACGCCTACAAGCATCGCCATCAGCGGTTTCAATTCGGACAGGAGCTACCCAATTGGGAAGATTCGTCTGATGTGTCAGATTGGCGATCTCCAATCAGAAGTCATCTGCTACGTCATAGATGCAGACACTTCTTACAACATCCTCTTGGGGCGCTCTTGGATACACGATTATATGATCGTGCCTTCCACGCTGTACCAGTGCTTCAAATATGTCGACAAACACGGCTTCGTGAGGACGGAATTTGCTGATATCGATCCCTTCAAAGGGGTCGAATCCTACTACTCAAACTCCTGTCTGTACGAAAAGTCGAAGAAGCATCTTGGTGGAGGAGATGTGCAAGCTCATACCGAGACAGCCACAAGGTCAGAAGAACCTCTTATTCTTGTATGTCTGCACCCCTTACAGCCACTCTTCTAAAGGACGCAATCAGCCTCTCGGCACAAGAAGAGTAAATGATAATCCAGCTGCCGAGGTCCGGCCAAATGCCAAGACCCTCGACGGAGCCACTGACAATCAGGCTGCCAAGAGTCGGCCAGCCACAAACGGAAAAGCTCAATCCCTCCGACAAGCCAATGACGATACGTCTTCCCAAGAAGGGTCGTCACCCCGATGCAAGGCCTGGAACTTCTAGCGAACCAACCACTCCCCGCCCAGCATCGAGTACCAAGCTGGGGGTCGCTAGTCTTCCAACAACCCCATGCTCTGCTCCACCAGCTGAACCGCTAACGATCAAGCTGCCCAGGTCGTCCTCTCAGTCTTCGTTTATACAGGGGGTAGCCGAAGAGGAACCGAATTTAGCCAAGTATGTGGCTGCCCACACTGATGTTCCCTCCGCAGATGATGTAATCCCCCTAGAAAAGATACCTTACTTCATCAATAAAGGGCTATCTTTGAACTACCTCGAGCTTAATAAGCTTTGTACAATGTATGCTATGGAACACGGTATAGGCGCTCACCTACACACACAGGTGACAAATGTGTACACCATGATCCAGCTTACTCCAGTGGAAGACGCTTACCGCATAATCGAGGGAGGGGACCATCCAATCATCTTTGGCCGGAATGACGATCCGTATCCCTTCACCGTAGAAGAAGTCAACCTTGGATCAGATGCCGGAAGACTGCCTCTGTATCTTTATAGCCCCCAATCTAAATATCTCATGCAGAAACAGAGGTATAATCTGGAGACGATGCCAGACTTGAACTACGGTACTGGACGACGATTACCTTTGAAGCCACCGGTCACGGCAGGCAAACCGCGGGACTACTATAGCAAGACTCGATGTGGATTAGGGTATGTTACACCTACGACGACCCCTGAGAGTTCAGATGAAGAATGTAACTGGCATTCAAATTCGACCGGGTCACCAACTTCTGACTCGGATACCAGCATCGGAGACATATTCAGACAAGTCCGGTCAGTCAACATGGCATTCGCCGACGCTTATGAAGAAGGTGAAGACATCCCCGAGATCCTCGAGCTAGAGCCGTGGGCCCAACAGCTAGATGCACAATAGAAAAAGCGGTTCGAACAGAGAGAACCTCCTACTGAAGATGAGGTCATACAAGTAGATCTCGGCAGTGAATCTTCTCCAAAATCGATCTTCGTCAGTAAAAGCCTAACAAACGAAGAGCGAGAATCGCTGCTGGAACTTGTCAAAGAATATATTGATGTGTTCGCCTGGAGCTATAAAGACATGCCGGGGTTAAATCCCGATATTGCTCTTCATAAACTCAACATTCGGCCGGATGCAAAGCCGGTCAAGCAACAACAGCGACGCTTCCGCCCAGGCATCATGGATGCGATCGAAGCTGAAATCAACAAACTAATAGCCAGCGGCTTCATTTGTGAGGAACAACATCCGGATTGGGTCGCCAACATAGTACCAGTCCTCAAGAAGAATGGGACGATTCGAATCTGCATCGACTTCCGCAATCTGAACGAGGCATGCCCCAAAGATGAATTCCCCCTCCCTATCACGGACATCATGATTGACAATACCTGCGGCTTCGAACGTATGTCATTCATGGATGGCTTCTCAGGGTACAACCAAATCAAGATGTCTCCTGACGACGAAAAGCATACGTCATTCCGAACACCGATTGGCACATACTGCTACACAGTCATGCCTTTCGGTTTGAAGAATGCCGATGCTACATATCAAAGAGCCATGAGCATCATCTTCAGAGACCACTTACGCAAGACGGTAGAGTGCTATGTTGATGACATTTCCGTCAAGAGTCGCTGCAAGGGAGACTATCTGCAGGATCTGAAGACGGTATTCGACCTGATGCGAGTGCACAATTTGAAAATGAACCCTATGAAGTCCTTCCTGGGTGTATCCAGCGGGAAGTTCTTGGGTTTTATCATCACCGCCCAGGGTATCCATGTAGACCCTGAGAAGACAAAGGCAATTATGGAGATAGGTCCCCCGAAAAATCTCCGCGAACTCAAAGGCCTTCAAGGACGGCTAGCTTACATCAGAAGGTTCATTTTCAACCTCTTCGGGCGATGTCGACCATTCACCCACCTCATAAAGAAAGGCGTCTCGTTTGTATGGTACGAAGAATGTCAGCGGGCCTTCGACAGCATCAAAGAATATTTGTCGAACCCTCCAGTCCTGGTGGCCCCGGTTGCTGGAAACCTATTCCTGCTCTACGTACGAGCAATGGAACATTCCCTCGGAGCTGTGCTGGCACAAAACAACGATGCAGGCCATGAGCAAGCCATATATTACCTCAGTCGAATGATGATTGGGCCAGAGCACCGATACACCGCCGTGGAGAAGGAATGTCTTGCTCTGGTGTTCGCCATTCAGAAGATGCGGTACTATGTCACTGGACAAACTATACATGTGATTTCACGAGTCAACCCTCTCAGGGTCCTCATGACTAAACCAGGGGCGCTCAGCTCTCGCCTCGCTACATAGGCAATATTGTTGTCCTCTTATCATATGATCTTCGTCCCACAAAAGGCTGTCAAAGGTCAAGCCCTGGCAGACTTTTTGGCAGCCCACCCGGGCTCAGAGTCGTCTAGAATATATGAAAAGATCCCAGATGAGGTCGCCGACTCGCATGCAACATCTCACTATGATATATGGCGAATCTTCTTCGACGGTGCTTCAAGAACGGGATCCAAGGGCAACATCGTCGTCGGAGTCGGGGTGGTGCTAGTCTCCCCTTCCGGATTGGTGATCAACCACGCTTACTCCCTCACGGAACCCTGTTCTAACAATGTGGCCGAGTACAACGCTCTGGTTATTGGCCTCCAACTTGCAAAAGAGCTGGGGGTAGAATATCTTGAAGCATACGGCGATTCTCAGTTAATCGTCAATCAGATCTGGGGCTCATACGAAGTCCGCCACGAAGACATGATCCCCCATCACCAAATAGCGATCGACATCATCTCGTCGTTCGAGGGGTTCTTCATCAAACATATTCCCGGACTCCAAAATATCGAAGCCGATGCCTTAGCAGGCCTGGCTGCTTCTCTAGCAGTGCCAAATCATGCTCATCAATCAGTAGATGTGATAGGCCACGAACTGGTATGTCCCAAGAACAACGTTCAATTCGTGGCAAGTTACTCCGCCCAGATGATCGACAATATCCCAGATTAGAGACAACCATTCATTAACTTCGTCGTCTACGATAACCTACCCGAGAACCCAAAGGAAGCCACCTCCATCAGACGGCGTTCTCTCAAATTCTTCTACGATACAGAGATAAAAATGCTGTATCGCCGATCCCATGGTGGATTATTGCTTCGGTGTCTGTCAAACGCAGAAGCCAAAAAAGCCGTACGAGAAGCTCATGACGGTGTCTGTGGGGCCCATCAGCCTGGCCCTAAATTGCAAGACCGTCTTCGCCGAATGGATTACTACTGGCCCACAATGGTAGCAGATGCGATAGACTATACGAGAAAATGCAAAGCCTGCCAAGTCCACGCGGACTTTATTCACCAGCCATCCGAATTTCTACATCCGACAGTGGCATCCTGGCCGTTCGAAGCATGGGGAATGGATATCATCGGTCCCCACCTTCTTTCCAAGGACATTGCTTCATACTCGCAATCACAGATTACTTCTCCAAATGGGCGGAAGCTGTTCTGCTTGCAGAAGTCAAAACTTTGAACGTAATCAACTTCCTCAAGCATCACGTCATCTATCGCTTTGGACTGCCCCGAAGGATCATCCACGACAATGGTCCGCAATTTGCAAGCCACACCTTCTATCGGTTCTGCGACAAGCATCGCATCCAGAATATTGCTTCGACACCGTACAACTCGGCAGCAAACGGGTTGGCAGAGGCATTCAACAAAACCATCATCAAGTTACTCAAGAAGTTCGTATCGTCCAACAAACGTGACTGGAACGAGAAGCTTGGTGAATGCTTATGGGCATACCGTACCACGGTCCGAACGGCCACAGGGAACACACCATTCTCCCTGGTGTACGGGAGTGAGGCAGTTCTCCCATTGGAGACTCAAATACCCTCGCTCTGCGTCATCCTCACTTATCAATTGACGACGGATGATAACTACCGACGTCGACTACAAGAGTTAGAGGCTTTAGATGAAAAGTGCCTCCTGGTTCAGTAAAGAATCGAGCTATACCAAGCACGCATCTCTGGAGCCTTCAACAAGAAGGTTAAAATCAGAACATTCCAGGTTGGCGATCTCGTTCTGGCAGTCCGGAGACCGATGGTCATGACTCACAAGACTACCGGCAAGTTCCAGCCAAAATGGGAAGGTCCATTTATCATCGAGGCTGTATTCTCCAACGGTGCTTACCGCCTCGCCAAGCAAAACGGAGACTTGCTCATGTTGTCCGTCAATGGCAAGTTCCTGAAGAAATATTATGTCTAGACGACACATTCTAGATCATCGAGTCATGTACCCGCTGGTGCTGCTGAACTCACACCACCACATTCAGATCATCGAGTCATGTACCCGCTGGTGCCGCTGAACTCACATCCATAAACATTCCAGATTATCGAGTCATGTACCCGCTGGTGCCGCTGAACTCGTATCCACCAACATTCCAGATTATCGAGTCACGTACCCGCTGGTGCCACTGAACTCACATTTCAACATTCCAGATTATCGAGTCACATACCCGCTGGTGCCGCTGAACTCATATTTCAACATTCCAGATCATCGAGTCATGTACCCGCAGGTGCCGCTGAACTCACATCTCAACATTCCAGATTATCGAGTCATGTACCCGCTGGTGCCTCTGAACTCACATTCCGGTCACTCTCTCAGATAGTAAGTCATGTATGACCATACCTCTGAACTTCCTTCCTGGAAGAGATCCTCCCTCATGATCCACTACCCGCACTCCCAGTACACAAAAAGGGTAACCGATCCACAAATTTCCAAAACGGCCATGTCCTCATTACCTCTGAGTCATTTTACTTCCGCCAAAAACAAATCACCCCTCGCATAGAACTTCCATGTCCTTATTACCTCTGAGTCGTTCTATGTACCCTCCTTCATTGAGCCCACTCCTGTCATGTCCTTATTACCTCTGAATGGGAAGGCTCCGTCGAAGAAACCTTCATACTTGCCATATCCTTAATACCTCTGAGTAAGTATGCTGGTTCCTTTTTAACTTGTTGTCCGTATCCAAAACCAGGGTATGTTAGGGGCAATGGGTCCACGCAAAATGTCTCAACAAGATGACTATTACAAAGCAAAAGAGTGAAGCAAATATATTCCATTCATTCAGAAATCGGTTACATCCACACGACTACAAGCAAGTCAAAGAGGTTCTTTATGCAGACAAGAAGAAAAGCAAAACAAAGACTACAGACAAAAGATAGACATCTACGAGAAGCCCCTAAATCCTAGTTGCAGAAGCGCGTATACCATTCCCTCAACCACCTCACATATGAAGGATACAATTGAGGAAGATCCTCGTCCAGAATAGGAGGATCAGAATTCCCAGCGCTACCACCTTCAGCAGTTTCGATATTTGGGGGGCTGCCATCCCCCTCAGGTGTCGGTTCTTCTTTCATCGCCTCCTCCTTAACAGAGGAAGACCCCCGGTTGATGACAGGAGACTGCGGCTCCTCTGACACTACAATCTCAGCATTCGGTGGAGATACTGCAAGAACCAAAGACGAAGAAGATGAAAACAGTCAGAAGACATTCAAAAATATTCAAGCGGTTCGTTTAAAACAACTCTCACACGGCTCGGACATGGGGTATACCCCCATGCGGTTCAGTCATGGGACGTGTATGCAGACCATGTAGTTTGAGAAGTTCACGTCAAAGGCTTGTACATGGAGCATGCAGCAAAGCAGGCTCTATTAGGGTTTTAAAGTACTCAATCATCTACATAATCCTTACCTTCGATGGCAATGTGAACGTCAAGACGAACGGGGGGCACGACAGTCGAGGATGAAGCCGATTTTTTACTCTTCGCCACAGCCTTCTTTACAGCCTTAGAAGCCCTGGGTGCCATCGTTGTCTGATGATCAGAGGAAGAAAACAAGACAGGAATCTGAGTCAAGAAGAATCTAAGAGAGAAGACCGTCCAAATACCCTTCTATTTATAGACAGAAAAAAAAGGAGGACCACCGACCGACGCCTCGTACAACGTGATCGACTCTTCGGCTATCGAGCCTAACTAGCCAATTAAGGACTAAGCTCTTGGGATCCTGCCCCAAAAAGATTTGCACGCATGGCATAATGACGTGGCAAAGAGCCAATGCGGTTCAGATGGCCATGCGGCTGAGACAACTATGCGACTCAGATGGTCATGCAGCTGAAACTTCCATGCGGCCAAGACATCTATGTGGCTAGGACCTCATATGCGGCTAGAAGAGCTTGCGCACAGCCATGCTTCTTATTCAAAGTATTTCAATTTTGAAAATTGAAAACTTTGAAGGGGGTCTTGTAGAAGTATGGAAAATAATAAAAAGATCCATGCAGCCAGGAAACCCTATGCGGTTCAGAAAGCCCATGCGGCTTAGAGAACCCATGCGGCTCAACGCGTCTATGCGGCTCTGTGATCTCCATGCGGCTCAGAGAGGTGCCACGTAGCATACAAACAACTCTTCCCTTACTACATTAATTGCCTGGACGGCTGACAACTCTAACAAGACGACAGCCCTGACACAAAGACGTAGTTATGACTCTGTCATAATGACAGACTCCTAGGAAAACGAAGGAGATCTCTGACATAATCCCCCGAAAATGCCATGCAGCCTAGACACATGGACAGTCATATGCGGCTCGAACGGAGACCCCCATGCGGCTCGAGCGGAGACTCTCTATGCGGCTCAGGCCGAAGTTGCTCTATGCAGCCCAGATCGGAACAGCCCTATGCGGCTCAAGCAGACGCTCCCCCATGCGGCTCACAAGGACCATCTCCATGCGGCTCACAAAGGGGTTACTCGTTATGCGGCCACCTACGTCCATGCGGTCCAGATTATTACGTGATTCGAAGGTTCGGGGGCCACTCCCCAACAGCCTTGACACGTGGCCGGGCTTATGCGGCTCAATCCTCATACGGCTCAGATCCCCTCAGTGGCTCCCAAGACACGTGTCATAAAGCTAATTAATTTCCTAGATTTACTGCAATCAAAGATTGGGTTAAATCCCAATAATCTGGGACACGTGGCGGGAGAATGAATTAAACTTATTCATTCAGATTCGCAGACATCAGCAGATCATCATAAGGGAGATTTATTCCAATCAGCATTAATTACTGAGTAGATTTGGCACAATCTACATTAATTGTCCAGATTCATTACACACAAAACTAATGGCCCAGATTGATCAATCAACAGGCCGTCGCCACTTTAAGAGACAATCATTGTAAACCCTAATGAGGGCATTCCCTTCTTATAAATAGCAAGGTGCCATTCCCTTGCAAGAGGACCCTTTTTTCGAGATCAGAGAGCACTAGAATACTTGGAGAGAAAAAGCAGAGAGAGAGCGAAGAGAGCATTTCTTCAACGCCAAGCAATCTTCTGGAGCCAAGGCTGCATACCGATCGTCCAAGGAGTAAGGCAGAGCTGCCGTAGCTTTCCCGAGCCTCTATCGTCACCCTCCAGAATCTAAAATAAACAATTGTACTTAGATTGTTGTACCTAGGTTTTCGTCCCTAGGCTTTCTTTGTACAAATGAGTTTGTAACGTGAAGTAAAAGTCCAATCCTCCGATAATTGTTCTGCTCTTTTATATTTTATGCCAAACAGTTACAAGATGTATGATCATTAAATATACAATAGTAAGGCATCCCAAAAATTACATATTCAGCTGATCATGAAGCTAGTCGTTACAAAATGTTAGGACTAGCAAGAGTTTAATCATACATGATCAACCCTAGGATCTGTCAATCATGTTACAGCCCGTAGGTAGACAGTAAGTAAATACAATCGAGCTAAACAGGTGCTCGTCGGCTAAACGCCTCAAAAGAATATTTTTACAATAAAGTGGAAGATCAAAAATAAACCCACTCGTTGCCCTGGTTACGTCTAGTCGCCACCATCGGGCTGGAAAGTCGGTAGATCCTCTGGAGCTGCTCCAAAATCTGGCCATACAAAACCAGCTAGGTCAGATCCCAGAAAGAGCAAGTGCCACAAAGGAAGCTTCACTTAGAAACTAAAACCAGCAATTATCACAGAAGATAATAATATATAGTAAAACTGGAGAAAATATAACATCACGAGGATATACGGTAAGATAACCATAGGACCATTCAGATAACCAGGTTACAATCCTTAAACCAAACAAGGACCGGGATTGTAACCCTTCGTCTGAACCGTACTTGGTCTCTTCCATTTATCAGCAAGCTAATATAAGAAAATCAAGACATGAAACAATCTTGTGCAGGATCAAGACTAGATAGATTATTCCTCATTCAATCAATCACGGCCAAACAATGAGTACGGCTTGATACTTTAACTAACTAGGGTTATCACAGGCCTAGTTACTAGCAAGATGCAGTGAGATTATTCCACAGCCACAAGCCCTGCAGACCATCCAGGTTACCCAAGTCGAAAGATTAGGGCTAAATTTAGGTAGGTACATCGTCCAGGAAACGGATGTACCCTCAGGTAGCTTGAAGGGTGCAACACATGACAGTGTGCTGGAAATGTGCCCTACTCGACGGCAGGCTACAGATCCCAGGCACGCCCAAGTAACGGGATTGCCTGTAGCTGGGAGATCTCTTTATGACTAATGTATTAATCTAGTTATTAGCCTTAGTCCTTTTAGTAGGTACTCCTGACCGTGGTACTCAGGAGTCCCCTCCTAGACATGATGCAAGATAGGACTGGATTATTTATACAAGCACAATCGCCCACGGTGTCCAGGTCATTTATACAGGTCATGTCATATCAGGTAGCCGTCACAACATCTTGTCAAGATATATCATGTCAGGTTATCATGTCGAGTGTACTTATCAGGAGTGCGCCACGACGCACCACTATCAGGTCATGCTAGTTCCTTGTCACACCATGTCGTGTACAATTGTCATTTCAATCATGTCAATCAAATCGTGATTTATCAAGTTCAGGACAAAAGGCGTAAGGATATAAAATGGACATAAAATATACCATAGGGGTTCCAAGGCATAGGCAAAATAATAATAAAATAACAGTACACAGGGCTATAGGAGAACCATGCGGCTGAAATGAATTGGGTCCATGCGGCGGAGAGAAAGGCAAGCTCATGCGGCAGGAAGGGGGCAGCATATGCGGCTACGAAAAGAGGAAAGCGCATGCGTCTGGGGCAACAATCCATGCGGCAGGAACTGTACGCTTATACAGCTAAGTGGGCAGTTCATGCGGCATGGACAGGAGCGGAGCCATGTGGCTGAAAGTGTGCGCTTATGCGGCTCACGAGGGATGCTTCGCCTATGCGGCTACGGCAAGCAGGGCTTTATGCGGCTGGTCGAGCAGTCTTATACGGATGGGCGAGCCATGCGCTTATGCGGCTACAAGTGGACCAAGTTCATGCGGCTCGGGAAGAAGTTCTCATGCGGCTAATGAGAAGCAAGTCTATGCGGCTCAAGAGGAGCGGAGTATTATGCGGCTAGTTGAGTTCGGCCCTCATGCGGCTCAGAGTACTTTCAGTCATACGGCTGAAGAGAACACTTGCTGCATGAAATATTCATGCGGTCAAGTCAAGCACAGTTCGTCTTCTCCAAAATTCCGAGAAGAAAAATACCATGAGAGCCAAGTTCTCAAGCTCCATAACTCCATCATTCGGAGCCCAAATCCGGACTTCTATAGGTCAAAATGGGGTAGGACAAAATTCTCTACAATATGGAATCATCAAAACTCAGAAATAATAGATTAAGTAGATCAAAACCCAAGAATTCTAAAAATAATATAAACTTAGATCTACAAGAATCTAGCCATTGAAAGTGGAAATGCCAAGTATTAAAGTAAGTTAAAATGCGGTAAGGAAGAGAATGAAGCAATAAATTTGGAGTTCCTTCATGAAGCAAGTTGCACTTGCCTAGACCTCTCTCTCCCTCTCTCTGGTAGGTGAAGAAGTAAATGGAAGAAGAGTAATGAAGAGAGAGAAGGAAGAATGGTTAATAAATGGTAGTGGTGGTGGTAGGTAGGGGGTTCACCCCTTGGTTCATGAGGAACCAATAGCAATCCCAAACCGAACCAAGCCAACACGAACCAAGAATAAACCAAGCCAGGAAGGAAACTAAGCAAGGAAATCATGCAATACAAGATAAAATACGTACACGTATTCCAAAATACGTAATACGAACCACAGGCATTATAACTCTACCCTTCTTAAAAAAATTCTGTCCTCGGAATTTAATTAAGAGGCTAGAGAGACGAGGTCAAGCTATATTAATCATAAGCAAGCTATAACTAGACAGGCAATCACTCATTCATTATACCTCACGAGTCAAACAAGTCGGGATACCGCGATCGGATGTCATCCTCACGTTCCCACGTTGACTCACCCAAAGAGTGATGACCCCAAGCGACTCGGACTAATTTGATAGTCTTGTTCTTAAGTATCTTCTCTCTTCGATCCAATATAGACACGGGCGCTCCTCATACGAAAGGTTGGTACCAACAACCAATTCCGAATGATCCAGGATGTGGCTCGGGTCCGGGATATACCGTCATAATTGGGATATATGGAACACGTCATGCACCTCACTTAGCAACGGTGGAAGAGCGAGACGATAGGACACATCTCCTACTCGCTCCAGAATGTCAAATGGCCCTATATACCTAGGACTAAGCTTTCCCCGTACGCCGAAACGAATGACGTCACGGTTAGACGAAATCCTCAGGAATACATGGTCACCGACAGAAAACTCGAGAGGGCGCCGATGAGAATCGGCCTAATGGCGCTGGCGATCTTGGACAACTCGAAGATGATCCCGGACTCTCCTGACCACTTCGACTGTCTGGGCAATCATTTCTGGACCGAGCATCTGCCTCTCTCTGACATCATCCCAGGCTAACGGAGATCTGTACTTCCTTCCATACAGTGCCTCGAACGGTGCCATCTGGATACTGGCTTGGAAGCTATTGTTGTATGAGAACTCCACCAGGTGCAGGTGATCTTTCCATGAACCACCAAAGTCAAGTGTACAGGACCGCAACATGTCTTCAAGAGTCTGGATTGTACGCTCCGACTGACCATCCGTCTGCGGATGATATGCTGAACTGAACTAGAGACGAGTTCCCAAACTCTCTTGCAAGCTACGCCAAAAGTGCGACGTGAATCTTGAATCTCGGTCCGAGGTGATACTGACTGGCACTCCGTGCAACCTGACAATCTGCTTGAGGTACATCTCTGCTAACTGAGCTGTCGACTGACCAACTCTGAACGGGAGGAAGTGAGCTACCTTCGTGAGCCTGTCAACTATAACCCAAATAGCATCTTGACCAGCTGAGGATCTAGGCAATCCGGTCACAAAATCTATGGTCACATGTTCCCACTTCCATTCTGGAATTGGCAAGGGCTGAAGAAGTCCAGCGGGCCTCTGACGTTCAGCTTTAACTTGTTGGCAGACCAAACAACGAGAGACAAACTGGGCTATCTCCCTCTTCATGCCATTCCACCAGAAATGCTGACGGATATCACGGTACATCTTCGTACCGCCCGGATGAATGGAATATTACAAACTGTGAGCCTCTGCCATGATTTCCTGTCTGATATCTCTACTGGGTACACAAAGACGCTTACCATGCCTAAGTGTACCGTCTTCACGAATGCATAACTTCGGTCTTCGTCCTGTCTCACACTCTGCTCTGAGTCGCTGAAGCTTGGAATCTGTTGACTGCGCCACCCGGATCCTCTCGACTATAGTGGACTGAACTTGCATGCTGGCCATCAATGCCATACTGGAAGGGAGAACAACTTCAATACCTTTTTTCTGAAGATCTGCTAACAATTCTGGTTGCGTTGTTAGAAAATAAGCTCCGACTCTCATGCTCAATGCATCTACAACGACGTTGGCCTTTCCAGGATGATACTGCAAGTTGACGTCATAATCCACAAGAAGCTCCAGTCACCTCCTCTGACGCATGTTAAGATCCTTCTGAGTGAAAACATACTTTAGGCTCTTGTGGTCTGTAAAAATCTCCACCCTATCTTCGTACAAGTAGTGCCTCCATAACTTAAGGGCAAACACTACTGCTGCCAGCTCCAAGTCATGGGTTGGGTAATTCCTCTCATGATCACAAAGTTGTCATGACGCATAAGCTATTACCTTCCCATGCTGCATCAGAACACATCCTAATCCTCTACCTGAAGCATCACAATACACGGAGAATCCTCCGGTTCCATCTGAAAGCGCGAGAATGGGAGCCATTATCAGGCCTCGCTTCAACTACTCAAAAGAACTCTGACACTCTGCTGTCCAAGCAAACTGCGCATCCTTGCGGGTCAACTGGGTCAATGGCGCCGGGATCCGGGCAAAGTCTGAGACAAATCGTCGGTAATAGCCGGCCAATCCAAGAAAACTACGAACTTCTGTAACGGTGTTGGGTACCGGCCATGACTCAATGGACACGATCTTCTGGGGATCCACTTCCACTCCTTCTCTGGTAATGATATGACCCAAGTACGAAATGCAATCAATCCAGAACTCGTATTTACTGAACTTGGCATATAACTGGTGCTCCCTGAGAGTCTGAAGAACCACACGGAAATGCTGCTCATGCTCCGCTTCACTCCTACTATAGACCAGGATGTCATCCAAAAACACAATCACGAACTGATCCAAGTAAGGCATGAAGATGCGATTCATGAGATCCTTGAATACCGCCGGCACATTGGTCACTCTAAAGGGCATAACAAGGAACTCCCAATGCCCATACCTCGATCTAAAAGATATCTTCGGGATGTCCTGCTCTCTAACTCTGATCTGATGATATCCTGAGCGCAAGTCGATCTTCGAGAATACTGATGCCCCCTTGAGTTGATCAAACAAGTTATCTATCCTCGGAAGAGGGTATCTGTTTTTGATTGTTACTGAGTTCAAGGTACGATAATCAACACATAACCTGGAAGTACCGTCCTTCTTTTTCATAAGAAGCATCGGGGCTCCCCAAGGCGATCCACTAGCACGAATGAATCCCTTGGTTCGAAGTTCTTCAATCATCTTGTACAATATCTCCAATTCTGAAGGCGCCATCCTGTAGACTCTCTCTGATACTGGGACTATCCCGGGAATCAAGTCTATGGTGAACTCGACCTCCCGCTCTGGCAGCATACCTGGAAGCTCCTCTGGGAAAACATCTGGGAACTCTTCGACTATCCGGGGCAACTGCACTGCTGCTACGGCCATCCGCAAACTGGAGGAGAAGGCTCAACTGTGCCTCTGGAAAATGAAAACTCTGGTTCTCCTGGAATGCTAAAAACAACCCTACCAATATGGCAGTCTATTCTAGCATATTGGTTCCTCAACCAATCCATCCCTAGGACCACATCATAATCGATCATCGGAAATATCAATCTAGCGGGGAATTCCTTACCGCTAACTACGATCCGACACGAGGAAAACACCCTATCGACTCCCACAAGTCCGTTACCAGTAAGTATATTAAGCCTTATCGATAATGACTCGGGCTCCAATTCTATCCGTGTCGTGAATCGTGCAGACATAAAAGAATGCGATGCACCAGAATCAAATAAAGCTGAAGCTGGAAAGGAGTTAACGAGAATAGTACATACCACTACCTCTCTTGGAGCCAATCCTTCCTCCACGGTCATCACCATAGCGTGACCATGCCCTCGGGGTGCTGGTCCTCTCTGCTAAAATCCTCGTTGCCTACTCTGACTCTGGGCTTGGACTTGTGCATACTGCTGGGGGTTCTGCTGCTGAAATACCTGGGACTGAGGCGGCAAGGGCCTCGGCAATGGGTACTGCTGCTGCTGTTGGACTGGAGCTGGTCCTCTCACTGAAGAGCTAGAAAGGTTGGATGATGATGAACCACCCCTATTCGGGCAGGATCCAACCCTATGGTCTGCTGCTCCACAAGCCAGATACAATTCCTGTGCCCTGCGACACTCTACCACTACATGGCCTGGCTTCCCACAATGAGAACATCCCACTGCGGAAGTCTGCTTCTGCTTCTGCTGATGAGGGTACGTCGGGGCTGAATGCTGAACCGACGTCACTGAGACCGCTCGCCTCGGAGCCCCAATAGTCAAAGCCCTGGCTGCCGGGGCTGGGGCTGAAGACTGATTCATCTGGCCGTGGGATCTCTTCCGACCTCCGGCCCTATCTACAATCCTCTGGGAGGTATACCCATGCCTCCTAGCTGCTCTCAAGACTGCATCAAAGGTCTGATGCTCAAACTGCTCAACTGCCAATAAAATCTTCAGGTGAAGCCCTTGCTGGAATCGCTGGGCTCTATCATACTCGGTTGCCACCAAGGTGGAAGCAAACCGACTGAGTCTCAAAAACTCGGCCGCATATCCATCGACTGTCCTGCCCATCTGCTTCAGATTGGTGAACCTCGTCTGTAGATCGTACCGAGCTACAGTATCAAAATACTTGGTTTAGAATCTCTCTCTGAATACCGCCCAAGCAATGGGTGTTGCTAATCCAACGGCCTGAGCCGTCCACCAGCTGCGGGCAAGATCTAGTAACTGCAGGCACACCACGACTACCTTCTCGTTCTCTGGGGTCCTGGCGGCTTCGAGAATCACTTCAGTGTCCTGAAGCCAAGCATCTGCAGCGATAGCATCTTCACTACCATCGAAGAAAGGAGGGTTCAAGCGCTTGAAGCTGTTGGCCGCCCTGTTACCCTGATGACCTCCTCTGATCAAAGCATCCGTCACTGCCTGGTACATGGCGTCTCCTCGGCGATCTTGGGAAGCTATCAAGGTCCTGACGAGTCCTACCAAAGTGCCATCATCAAGTTCGGCAGGCTGAACTGGCTGGACTGGTGGCTCTCCATCAGAAGGCACGACTCTGGAGGCTACTCCAGAATACTGGGCTTGATCTCCTGGTTGCTGCTGATCAGCGGGAAGTGCTCCGTCTTGCTGACCGGCAGGTCCAGGAATAATACCGCTAAAGAAGACGACATGGAGAACAATAAGGAAGGACCAGGACAGATCAACGATACAAGCATATGATCAAATCAAGATTCTAGAGATTCGGATGATAGGAGCAGAGATCAAAGGCGAATACTGATTGAGACATCTATTCGGTAAACCCTCACATATCTTGATTTTCAAGACCTGCATGGGCAACCACTTAAACCATGTCACGCCCCAGAACCAGAATACTGGAGAGCGGGGGCAGACATAGCCAGCTACGTATATAAAATGGACTCCATCTCGCTATACGGTCACGGCTGTCTAGATACATGAGGGTTTACTACAAGCCAACAGTCTCCTAAGGTCATGAACAAGCCTAGTGTCTCAATCACAAGCAAGTAAGTAAATGTTATAAGATATATGATCATTAAATATACAATAGTAAGACGTCCCAAATATTACATATTCAGCTGATCATGAAGCTAGTCGTTACAAAATGTTAGGACTAACAAGAGTTTAGTCATACATGATCAATCCTAGGATCTGTCAATCATGTTACAGCCCGTAGGCAGACAGTAAGTAAGTGCAATCGAGCTGAACAGGTGCTCGTCGGCTAAACACCTCAAAAGAATATTTTTACAATAAAGTGGAAGATCAAAAATAAATCTACTCGTTGCCCTGGTTACGTCTAGTCGCCGCCATCGGGCTGGAAAGTCGGTAGATCCTCTGGAGCTGCTCCAAAATCTAGCTATACAAAACCAGCTGGGTCAGATCCCAGAAAGAGCAAGTGCCACAAAGGAAGCTTCACTTAGAAACTAAAACCAGCAATTATCACAGAAGATAATAATATATAGTAAAACTGGAGAAAATATAACATCACGAGGATATACGGTAAGATAACCATGGGACCATTCAGATAACCAGGTTACAATCCTTAAACCAAACAAGGACCGGGATTGTAACCCTTCGTCTGAACCGAACTTGGTCTCTCCCATTTATCAGCAAGCTAATATAAGAAAATCAAGACATGAAACAATCTTGTGCAGGATCAAGACTAGACAGATTATTCCTCATTCAATCAATCACGGCCAAGCAATGAGTACGGCTTGATACTTTAACTAACTAGGGTTATCACAGGCCTAGTTACTAGCAAGATGCAGTGAGATTATTCTACAGCCACAAGCCCTGCAGACCATCCAGGTTACCCAGGTCGAAAGATTAGGGTTGAATTTAGGTGGGTACATCGCCAAGGAAACGGATGTACCCTTAGGTAGCTTAAAGGGTGCAACACATGACAGTGTGCTGGAAATGTGCCCTACTCGACGGCAGGCTACAGATCCCAGGCACGCCCAAGTAACGGGATTGCCTGTAGCTGGGAGATCTCTTTATGACTAATGTATTAATCTAGTTATTAGCCTTAGTCCTTTTAGTAGGTACTCCTGCCGTGGTACTCAGGAGTCCCCTCCTAGACATGATGCAAGATAGGACTGGATTATTTATACAAACACAATCGCCCACGGTGTCCAGGTCATTTATACAGGTCATGTCATGTCAGGTAGCCGTCACAACAGCTTGTCAAGATATATCATGTCAGGTTATCATGTCGAGTGTACTTATCAGGAGTGTGCCACGACGCACCACTATCAGGTCATGTTAGTTCCTTGTCACACCATGTCGTGTACAATTGTCATTTCAATCATGTCAATCAAATCATAATTTATCAAGTTCAGGACAAAAGGCTGTAGAAGCATGGAAAATATTGCTTTTAGTCCCACATCGAAAAGGAGAAGAAGAAAGGGCTTACTCCATTCTATAAATAGAGCCCCCTTACCTCCTTTGAAAAGGGCACCAACTTCTCTTCCCTCCTTCCAAACTTGGACTCTTCCTATTACGCACCTTCGGGTGCTAAGTAGAAGAAGTCTAGGGCAGCGCGGGCTCATCGGGCTCAGTCAGCTGTCCCAACCTCTGACCATCAAGAGCATCCCGCTAAGCGGGCCTCTGATAGAAAGTTGTACAGAGCCGCCTGTGTCCAGCCCCCGGCGGCAAACGGACAGAGTGGTTCTCAAGTGTCTCCCAACAAAGATCGAGGGCAAGTGTTTCTATTAGCCCCCACATCAGGGAGCAAACATGATACCTACGCACTCGTGTGTTCGGGATACCCGGGCCCACAAAGCGAGTGCACGGGCAGATCGAGACATTCCTCATGCGAGTCATGAGACATTCCTCATGCGGCTCGGTCATGAGACGTCCTTCATGCGGCTCGGTCATGAGACATTCCTCATGCGGCTCGGTCATGAGACGTCCTTCATGCGGCTCGATCATGAGACATTCTTCAAGCGGCTCGGTCATGAGACGTCCTTCATGCGACTCGGTCATGAGACATTCTTCATGCGGCACAGAACCCAGGAAGCTTCATGCGGCTCAAAATCAGACGAGCTTCATGCGGCTCAAGAGTATCATACGGCTCAAAAGTCACCAACATGGACATGCGGCTCAACGCACATAGGCAGCTCGAGTAAACTCCATGCGGCCGAGAGAGAGAGGCCACGTGGTCTTCAAAAACAGCTGTGCCCAACGTGTGGACGCATTTAATGCTCTGACGGCTGACAGACCTGACATAAAGTTGTCATAATGACTGACACGAAAAGCAGTACTTCGGAAATAAGGAAAATCTTCAAAGTGGCACTGTCTACCAAAGTTTTGAGGCGAGCTTATGCGGCCAAGAATAAACGAGTTCATGCGGCCAATGCAGAGAAACCTATGCGGTTCAACCATGAAGGTCCCCCATGCGGCTCGGTTATAAAGAGATCCATGCGGCTCGGCCATGAAGACTCTCATGCGGCTCGGCCATGAAGACTCCCATGCGGCTCAGTCATGAACATATCCATGCGGCTCGGTCATGACAACCTTCATGCGGTTCGAGTATAAAGACTATTCATACGGCTCGGTCATGAAATCTTTTATGCGGCTCGGTCATGACGACCTTCATGCGGCCCAAACATCGATACTCCTCATGCGGCTCAACGTTGATGACTGGACACGTATCCTAAAGTCAATCAAATATTGGGCCAAATCCCAATAATCTGGGACACGTGGCAGAAGAATGAATTAAATTTATTTATTAAGATTCGCAGATGTCAGCAAATCATCATGACGAAGATTTATTGCAATCAGCATTAATTGTTGATGGGATTTGGCATAATCCACATTAATGGTCCAGATCCTTCACACTCAAGACTAATGGTCCAGATTGATCAATCACCAGGCCGCCGCCACTTTAAGAATGGGTAATCAGCCAAACCCTAATGATGCTTCCCCACTATTATAAATAGCAGGGTGCCATTCCCTTGCAAAATACACAGAGTCAAAAAAAAGGAGAAGAAGAGAGAGAGAGGTCGGCAACAAAAAGAATAAAAAAAAGAAAAAGAGAGAGATATACACAGAGAGAGCTCCCCCTTTTCTTGATAATCACAGAGAGAGAGAAGCCAGGAGAGCAACCCGAGGAGAGTAAGAAGAGCCTTTCTTCGTCAACGCCGAGCAGATCTTCCCCGAGCCAAGGCTGCATACCGATCGTCCAAGGAGTAAGGCAGAGCGGCCGTCGCTTTCCCGAGCCTCTATCGTCACCCCCCAGAATCAAAAATAAACAATCGTACTTAGTCTGCTGTACCTAGGTTTTCGTCCCTAGGCTTTCTTTGTACGAACGAGTTTGTATTGTGAGTCTAAGTTCAGTCCTCCGATAATTGTTCTGTTCTTTTACAATCAATGGCAAACACGATGGCGACTCTGCTGGGGACTAACTTCTCCACGACTGAGGAGTTGGTGACGCGATCGGATACAGCCAAACTTGGCTCCACACAACAGAAGATGGTCGTCCGCTTCGACCAACAGGCGTTCGAAGAGATGCTCTCTGAAGGCAGCGCTGGCTCGGTCCAAAAACGCACCCGCACCACGAAGGCTCGCAAAGAGTGGAGGCCAAAGTCATTTGCTCCTCCCCAAGCCCTCGATGGGATACCCTCGGTCGCTCAAGACGGCGAGAAAGACTCTCCTGCGGCCCTACTTCAGATCGCAGACACCTTTGCTGTCCCCAAGTCCGGCAGAAGAAAACACTATGATGCTGGACTTGCAGGGACAAAGAGGGTCTCTGCTCAACCTGAACCGCAGAGGGGTATTAGCCGCAGAAAGAAAATCCATGCGGCCACAACCGTCAACCACATGAAGAAAACTCATGCGGTCACTTCTGTCAGCCGCATAACTTATGCAGCTACAGTTCCCAACCGCATGGATGAGATTCATGCGGCTAGTAAAGTCAACCGCTTGCAGAAAACCCATGCGGCCACAGATGCCAACCGCATGCGGACAGCCTGCACGGCCGTGACTCCTAACCGCATAAGAACTCGTCCCACAACAGAAGACAGTCGCATGCAGATAGCCTGCACGGCACCCAACTCTAGCCGCATAGCGTCTCTACCACACTTCTCTCGATCAGTTTTCGACCGACTCTCATGCGGTCCTAACTCTGATCACTTTCTGGATGAAAATCTAGACTCTGTGATACCTAATGTGGACTCTTCCTATTACGCACCCACAAGTGCTAAAAAGAAAAAGTCTAGGGCAGCGCGGGCTCATCAAGTCCAGACAGCTGCCCCAACCTCTGACTATCGGGGCATCCCGCTGAGTATCACGCGGGCCTCTGACGGAAAGTTGTATAAAACCACTCGAGTCCAGCCCCCGGCGGCAAACGGACAAAGTGGTTCCTCTGACCTGCGTGAAGCTATCCTCCACAAACGCAAGGAAAGAGAAGGAGCCTCAGCGTGCAGAGAGTCCTCACAGGGACGTCACTGCACCCAGATTATCGTTAACTGCTGTTGCAACAACACGGCAGTAACGGAAGACCGGCCATCCGTCTTCCAAAGATTACAACATCCGAGCTCGGAAGACGAGGCACCTCCCGTTGCCTCCTGCAATTCCGCGCAGAAAGTCCCCGTTGAGGGGAGAGGGAAGAAGACAAGCATCTCCAGCCCAAAGGTGTCAACTATTGCAGCTAAGAAGCCGTCGTCTAAAGGATTATCCTCTACTGGAGTATTCCAACACACCCGTTCAAAGACGAAAACTGCTGCAGTAGGAAGTTCGCCGTCTACGTTATTGGGGGTCGTCGGAACTGGGGGTAGCACTCCTCCAAACCTCCACGACAACTCGACATTCCAAGAAGACGGACTGGAGGAAGCAAATCCTCCGACGGATACAACAGATACCGACGTCCCCGAGGACGTCCTAAACGAAGCAAGCTCTGAAGCTGGGGGTACTGTTCCTTCCGAGTCCGAACCTGAAGAGAACATCCCCACATATCCTGATGATTTCTCGATGCATGAGTATGACTCGGAGGGCATGTCCGCCACCTCTCCTTCTGTCACTCCTCACGTGAGGACGGTATTCATGACGGACAACAGCCAAGGTGGTTCCGACGATCGCCAACGTATCGACACTTTGGAGGCCATACTGCACGCCTTGGTCAAGTCTGTAGATGAGATCAAAGCAGCGCTTCGTACTCTGCAGGGAGTGACACCTGGTCAGACAAGCACGGGTCCCGCGAACAACATAGATTCAAATTCAGCGGCACCAAACCCGGGCAATAATGCTCCCGAGATAACGGCCCCTACCGCAACAGATGAGGCCCGAGAAGTAAGGAGAGAGGTTCAGGAGCTTCGAGCGATGTTCCACGCCCGAGAAAATTCTCAAGACCTCAGAATACGGCAACCATACCCTGCTGAATGGAGGGATGTGCCCTTTTCCTCAAGATATAAGCCGTTCAATATCAACCCATATGATGGTAAGACTTCAGCAAGCCGGTACATCACTTACTTTGAGGTCACTACCGACCATCTGCCCCATGATGACGCCATCCTCACACGGTTATTCATTGGGGCACTGGAAGGAGTCGCCTTCGATTGGTACCGCAACCTGCCAGATAATTGCATCCACTCCTTCGCTGGCTTCAAGCGCTTGTTCTTGGAGAGGTTCTATGAGGTAGGGCAGGACGTCACGATGTCTACCCTCATGGACGTCGTCCAAGGAGAGAAAGAGCTGACAAGGAATTATATTGAGCGGTTTCGTCAAACCGTAATGAAGTTACCATCTGGCAACCCGGACTCTTCCTTGATTGAAATTTGCCAAAAGAGACTACTCCCAACAATTAGTCTCTGGATGGGCGAAAGTCAATTCAAGGACTGGAAGGCCTTTATCATCAGCGCTACAAGTGCCGAGGAACGATTGAAGAAAGCTCGCCAACTTGGGTTGCATATCTCAGAGGGAGAGAACAAGGGGAAGCGTCCCAACGCCAGCAACGACAATGGGGGTAGCCCCTCCAACAACCGGGATAACAAAGGCAAGCAGGCCATGGTGACCGATACAGCCCAGAAGCCCGAGCCACAGCCAGCAGACAAACAATGGCCTCAAATCACTTATTCTTTCGAAGACGGCCACGTCAAGCCTATCTTGGACATGCTTATACAAGGAGATAGAATTCAGCTTCCTCCACCAAGGCGGGAACCTCGGCCGGCTGATTTGGAAAATCCGAAGTTCTGCCATTACCACCGCTACGTCCACCATGCTACACACGACTGCTACCAACTGAAACGGTATATCCAGAACCTCATCGATTCGAACGCTCTGGCTATCGACTTCGAGGAGGTAACCGTAGCAGCCAACATGGTGTCCGTACAATTCGGCAATTTTCCTCCAACAGAGACTCAAGATGGTGTTATACCCATCCCTCTGGCAACAATGGAGATTGCTAATCTGCCACCTGCTCGCGATCAAGCCGCTGGTCTAATACCCCTCACCACATCACGAGGGGAAATCATGTGGGTCCATCCGGACCTAGTCCACGAGGTAACTCAGCCCTCTCCACCTTCTAAAAGGAAAAGTGAAAAAGTCAGATCCTGCCGTACTGCCTCGGCGGAAGAAGAGGAAGTCTCGACCGTCACTACTCGATCCGAAACACAAGCCCAATCGGTGACCGAAAGTGCGACTGATGATCATCCGCCCACTACCAAAGATGTTCCGGGACCAGCTCAGCCTTCAACGACCGACAAGCCTAGGCCGAAGGAGACTCGCTTCGACAAGTCCCTCCGGAAGGAGACACCTCAGGGGCTGGAGAGGCCCTACAACTTCGACATCTTAGCGCAATTAGCTAACACCCCGGCCAAATTGTCCTTATATGAACTCCTCAGGCTCTCAAAGGATGTCCGCACGGCTTTAAGTGAGGCGCTCCAAAATACCGACGCATACTTGGCTCAGGTCAACCTCACGGGAGATAACCAACCTGCAGAGCTCCAAGATAGTGCGTGTACGGGAGCAATGCCCAATATCGTCTTCTCTCCGCAAGATATGCTCATCAAAACTAACCTGCATGATCGCCCGCTATACTACACTGGATACATCGGCGGCGTAAAGGTGGACCGAATGCACATTGATCCTGGGTCCTCTATAAGCATCATTTCGAAGGGTCTGCTATATTATCTTTGCATTCCGATGCATCGCCTGACACCTACAAGCACCGCCATTAGCGGTTTCAATTCGGGCAGGAGCTACCCAATAGGGAAGATCCGTTTGAAGTGTCAGATTGGCGATCTCTAATCAGAAGTCACCTGCTACGTCATAGACGCCGACACTTCTTACAACATCCTTTTGGGGCGGCCTTGGATACACGATTACATGATCGTGCCTTCCACGCTGCACCAATGTTTCAAATATGTCGATAAGCATGGCTTCGTGAGGACGGAGTTTGCTGATATCGATCCCTTCAAGGGGGTCGAATCTTATTACTCGGACTCCTGCTTATACGAAAAATCGAAGAGGCACCTTGATGAAGGAGACGCACAAACTCATACCGAGACAGCTACGGGATCAGAAGGACCCCTGACGATCCACCTCCAAGCTCGCAAACCGGGCAAGTCTGCACCCCTTACCACCACTCTGCGGAAGGACGCAATCAGCCTCTCAGCGCAGGAGGAGCAAATGATAATCCGGCTGCCAAGGTCCGGCCAAGTGCCGAGACCCACAACGGGGCCATTGACAATCAGACTACCGAGAGTCAGTCAACCCCCAACGGAGAAGCTCAATCCATCCGATAGGCCACTGATGATACGCCTTTCCAAGAAGGGTCATCACCCCGATGCAAAGTCTGGGGCTTCTAGCGAGCCAACAACTCCCCACCCAGCATCAACTACCAAACTGGGGGTCGCTAGTTTGCCAATAACTCCCCGCTCGGCTCGACTAACAGAACCCCCGATGATCAAGTTACCCAAATCATCCTCTCTGTCTGCATTTACACAGGGGGTGGCCGAAGAAGAGTTGGAGCTGGCCAAGTATGTGGCTGCTCACACTGAGACTTGCTCATGTTACCCATCAACGGCAACTTCCTGAAGAAGTATTACGTCCGAAACGACATCAAAAAAAAAATCCCTGATGATTGAGTTATGTACCCCCCCGGTACCGCTGAACTCACATCCACTCCAGATTATCTAGTCATGTACCCGCTGGTACCACTGAACTCACATCCACATTCTCTCCAGATCACCGAGTCATGTACCTGCTGGTACCGCTGAACTCATATCCATAATATTCCAGATTTTCGAGTCATGTACCCTCTCGTACCGCTGAACTCACCTCCTCCTTCCACAAAAATCCCAAACTACTAAGTCATGTACCCGCTGGTACCACTGAACTCACATCTACATTCTCTCCAGATCACCGAGTCATGTACCTGCTGGTACCGCTGAACTCATATCCACAACATTTCAGATTTTTGAGTCATGTACCCTCTCGTATCGCTGAACTCACCTCCTCCTTCCACAAAAATCCTAAACTACCAAGTCATGTACCCGCTGGTACCCCTGAACTTATATCCCGGTCACTCTTTTAGGGAGAACGTTATGTATAAACATACCCCTGAACTTTTTTCCTAAAGGAGATCCTCCCTCATGATCCACTACCCGCACTCCCAGTGCACAAAAAGGGTAGTCGATCCACCAATTTCCGAAACGACCATGTCCTCATTACCTCTGAGTCGTCTTCACTTCCACCAAAAACAAACTGCCCCCTCGCATAGAACTTCCACGTTCTCCTACCTCTGAGTCGTTCTATGTACCCACTCTTCATTGAGCCCACTCCTGCCATGTCCTCGTTACCTCTGAATGGGAAGGCTCCGTCGAAGAAATCGTCATATTTGCCATGTCCACATTACCTCTGAGCAAGTATGCCGGTCCTCTTTCAACCTATTATCTGTACCCACAATCGGAGTACGACAAGGATAATAGGTCCACAAATGTCCTCTGTTGACCACAAATGTCCTCTGTTGACCATAAATATCCTCCATGGAGTCCTCTCCTGCCATGTCCTCTTTACCTCTGAGTAGGAAGACTCCATGGTAAAACCTTCGTACTTGCCATGTCCTCATTACCTCTGAGTAAGTATATTGGTTTTCCTTTCATCCTATTATCCGTATCCTGAACCAGGTTACGCCAAGGATAATAGGCCCACAAATATCCTCCGCTGAGTCCACTCCTGCCATGTCCTCATTACCTCTAAGCAGGAAGATTCTACGGTAAAACCCTCATACTTGCCATGTCCTCATTACCTCTGAGTAAGTATGTTGGTTCCCTTTCATCCTATTATCCGTATCCTAAGCCAGGGTATGCCAAGGATAATAGGCCCCAAATGTCCTCTGTTGACCACAAATGTCCTCTGATGACCACAAATGTCCTCAGTCGACCACAGATGTTGTACTGGGTCTCCAGTACACGCCCATCCCTTTCCTATCATGCCTAGGAGCCCAGTTGCTCCCTGGCATTCTCTCGAATACCAAAAACTTCTATAGCTGTCTTATCGCAAAGTTGTTCTAGGTATTCCTCTCCGAAACTTGTTCCTCGTACCTAAAACCAAGGTACACCCAGGTAACAGGTCCACAAATAATCCCCCAGCAGGTCCAATTCCACAAACACCACAAGTATAAGAAAGAGAAGATGAGTTGAAACATGCTCATTTATTCAAAATTCAAAGTACTACATCATCTGGGATCACATCCCTTGACAAAAAGAAAAGAAAAACAGTGAAAGAAAACAGAAAACTGTTCACTGCTCCATGGTATTCTTTTGCCCGATACCAAGAACCTCCATATCCGCCTTACCGCGGAGTTGTCCTAGGTATCCCTATCAAACTTATTATCCGTACCTAAAACCAAGGTATGCCAAGGATAATAGGCCCACAAATGTCCTCTGCTGACCACAAATGTCGTACTAGGTCCCTTAGTACATCCATATCTTTCCTCATCATCACATGCTTTCGGAGCCCAGCTGTTCCATAGCATTCTTTCACCCAATGCATAGAACTCCCATGTTGATAGCACATCTGAGTTGTTCTATGTATCCTCATTCGAGTTCGCTCCTACCATGTCCATATCACCTCTGAGTAGGAAAGCTCTACCATCAACCTTATATTTATCACGTCCATACCACCTCTGAGTAAATATGATGGTTCCCTCTCTCAAACTTATTATCCGTACCTAAAACCAAGGTATGCCAAGGATAATAGGCCCATAAATGTCCTCTGCTGACCACAAATGCCGTACTAGGTCCTTTAGTACATCCACATCTTTCTTCATCATTACATGCTTTCGGAGCCCAGCTGTTCCATAGCATTCTTTCACCCAATGCATAGAACTCCCATGTTGATAGCACCTCTGAGTTGTTCTATGTATCCTCATTCGAGTTCGCTCCTACCATGTCCATATCACCTCCGAGTAGGAAAGCTCTACCATCAACCTTATATTTACCACGTCCATACCACCTCTGAGTAAATATGATGGTTCCCTCTCTCAACTTATTATCCGTACCTAAAACCAAGGTACGCCAAGGATGATAAGTCCACATAAAATCCCCAGCGGAAGTACCCAAACCTATCACGTCCATGCTACCTCTGATTGGATTGCCACACCTAAACAAATCTACTTCCCATGCTTCTTATTCAAAGTGTTCCAAATTTACAATTTGGAAACTTTGAAGGGGGTCCTGTAGAAGCATGGAAAATATTACTTTTAGTCCCACATCGAAAAGGAGAAGAAGAAAGGGCTTACTCCATTCTATAAATAGAGCCCCCTTACCTCCTTTGAAAAGGGCACCAACTTCTCTTCCCTCCTTCTAAACTTGGACTCTTCCTATTATGCACCTTCGGGTGCTAAGTAGAAGAAGTCTAGGGCAGCGCGGGCTCATCGGGCTCAGTCAGCTGTCCCAACCTCTGACCATCAAGAGCATCCCGCTAAGCGGGCCTCTGATGGAAAGTTGTACAGAGCCGCCTGTGTCCAGCCCCCGGCGGCAAACGGACAGAGTGGTTCTCAAGTGTCTCCCAACAAAGATCGAGGGCAAGTGTTTCTATTAGCCCCCACATCAGGGAGCAAACATGATACCTACGCACTCGTGTGTTCGGGATACCCGAGCCCACAAAGCGAGTGCACGGGCAGATCGAGACATTCCTCATGCGAGTCATGAGATATTCCTCATGCGGCTCGGTCATGAGACGTCCTTCATGCGGCTCGGTCATGAGACATTCCTCATGCGGCTCGGTCATGAGACGTCCTTCATGCGGCTCGATCATGAGACATTCTTCATGCGGCTCGGTCATGAGACGTCCTTCATGCGGCTCGATCATGAGACATTCTTCATGCGGCACAGAACCCAGGAAGCTTCATGCGGCTCAAAATCAGACGAGCTTCATGCGGCTCAAGAGTATCATACGGCTCAAAAGTCACCAACATGGACATGCGGCTCAACGCACATAGGCAGCTCGAGTAAACTCCATGCGGCCCAGAGAGAGAGGCCACGTGGTCTTCAAAAATAGCTGTGCCCAACGTGTGGATGCATTTAATGCTCTGACGGCTGACAGACCTGACATAAAGTTGTCATAATGACTGACACGAAAAGCAGTACTTCGGGAATAAGGAAAATCTTCAAAGTGGCGCTGTCTACCAAAGTTTTGAGGCGAGCTTATGCGGCCAAGAATAAACGAGTTCATGCGGCCAATGCAGAGAAACCTATGCGGTTCAACCATGAAGGTCCCCCATGCGGCTCGGTTATAAAGAGATCCATGCGGCTCGGCCATGAAGACTCTTATGCGGCTCGGCCATGAAGACTCCCATGCGGCTCAGTCATGAACATATCCATGCGGCTCGGTCATGACAACCTTTATGCGGTTCGAGTATAAAGACTATTCATGCGGCTCGGTCATGAAATCTTTCATGCGGCTCGGTCATGACGACCTTCATGCGGCCCAAACATCGACACTCCTCATGCGGCTCAATGTTGACGACTGGACACGTGTCCTAAAGTCAATCAAATATTGGGCCAAATCCTAATAATCTGGGACACGTGGCAGAAGAATGAATTAAATTTATTTATTAAGATTCGCAGATGTCAGCAAATCATCATGACGAAGATTTATTGCAATCAGCATTAATTGTTGATGGGATTTGGCATAATCCATATTAATGGTCCAGATCCTTCACACTCAAGACTAATGGTCCAGATTGATCAATCACCAGGCCGCCGCCACTTTGAGAATGGGTAATCAGCCAAACCCTAATGATGCTTCCCCACTATTATAAATAGCAGGGTGCCATTCCCTTGCAAAATACACAGAGTCAAAAAAAAAAGGAGAAGAAGAGAGAGAGAGGTTGGCAACAAAAAGAATAAAAAAAAGAAGAAGAGAGAGATATACACAGAGAGAGCTCCCCCTTTTCTTGATAATCACAGAGAGAGAGAAGCCAGGAGAGCAACCCGAGGAGAGTAAGAAGAGCCTTTCTTCGTCAACGCCGAGCAGATCTTCCCCGAGCCAAGGCTGCATACCGATCGTCCAAGGAGTAAGGCAGAGCGGCCGTCGCTTTCCCGAGCCTCTATCGTCACCCTCCAGAATCAAAAATAAACAATCGTACTTAGTCTGCTGTACCTAGGTTTTCGTCCCTAGGCTTTCTTTGTACGAGCGAGTTTGTATTGTGAGTCTAAGTTCAGTCCTCCGATAATTGTTCTGTTCTTTTACAATCAATGGCAAACAAAGGCGTAAGGATATAAAATGGGCATAAAATATACCATAGGAGTTCCAAGGCATGGGAAAAATAATAATAAAATAACAGTACACAGGACTATAGGAGAACCATGCGGCTGAAATGAATTGGGTCCATACGGCAGAGAGAAAGGCAAGCTCATACGACAGGAAGGGGGCAGCATATGCGGCTACGGAAAGAGGGAAGCGCATGCGTCTGGGGCAACAATCCATACGACAGGAACTGCGCGCTTATACAGCTAAGTGGGCAGTTCATGCGGCATGGACAGGAGCGGAGCCATGTGGCTGAAAGTGTACGCTTATGCGGCTCACGAGGGATGCTTCGCCTATGCGGCTACGGCAAGCAGGGCTTTATGCGGCTGGGTCGAGCAGTCTTATGCGGATGGGCAAGCCATGCGCTTATGCGGCTACAAGTGGACCAAGTTCATGCGGCTCGGGAAGAAGTTCTCATGCGGCTAATGAGAAGCAAGTCTATGCGGCTCAAGAGGAGCGGAGTATTATGCGGCTAGTTGAGTTCGGCCCTCATGCGGCTCAGAGTACTTTCAGTCATACGGCTGAAGAGAACACTTGCTGCATGAAATATTCATGCGGTCAAGTCAAGCACAGTTCGTCTTCTCCAAAATTTCGAGAATAAAAACACCATGAGAGCCAAGTTCTCAAGCTCCATAACTCCATCATCCGGAGCCCAAATCCGGACTTCCATAGGTCAAAATGGGGTAGGACAAAATTCTCTACAACATGGAATCATCAAAACTCATAAATAACAAGATTAAGTAGATCAAAATCCAAGAATTTCAAAAATAATGTAAACTTAGATCTACAAGAATCTAGCCATGGAAAGTGGAAATGCCAAGTATTAAAGTAAGTTAAAATGCTGTAAGGAAGAATGAAGCAATAAAATTGGAGTTCCTTCATGAAGCAAGTTGTACTTGCCTAGACCTCTCTCTCCCTCTCTCTGGTAGGTGAAGAAGTAAATGGAAAAAGAGTAATGAAGAGAGAGAAGGAAGAATGGTTAATAAATGGTTGTGGTGGTGGTAGGTAGGAGGTTCACCCCTTGGTTCATGAGGAACCAATAGCAATCCCAAACCGAACCAAGCCAACCCAAACCAAGAATAAACCAAGCCAGGGAGGAAACTAAGCAAGGAAATCATGCAATACAAGATAAAATACGTACATGTATTCCAAAATACGTAATACGAACCACAGGCATTACAATTCAATAAAGTTACTGCACGCAATACAATTCAAAATCGTATTTTTTATTTCGTATGGACTATCAATTCTATACGTTGCGTCGAGCCGTCGCACATTCGATCGCAATGATCCTTCGCAATGCCTTGCGTTTGAGGTCGTCGCCCAACTATTTCCAAAGTCTGGCTATGCAACTTACCTCGATACGATTTCTTTTATTGACTTGCAAATACATCAACATTCCGGACTACACCCACTAGGTTACTTACCTAGACATCGTGCTTAAATTCTCCCGACTCAACTTTAAATTAATATTGCACAAAGGCCACAATCTATCCGGCACAAAAGTTTACATCGAGGGTGCACAAGGTAACAATCGCTTTGACTCAAAGTCTCTACGATGCATCTTATGTTCGATTCCTAACGAGTAGGAATTCACTAGCCAAATTCCCAACTTATCCGTCTCGCAACATTGAATATAAGTTCGATTCATCCAAGCTCAATTGCAAGGTGAATCCAAATCTAACGACACAACTCATAAGTCATTCTCTTACCACTCGCACTCGTGCATAGCATGATTCTCAAAATTGCCTAGACTTATCATCAACATGTACCATATTATATTATTATCGATACAATTTTATATACGATATCGCATGGGTCATCTAACGGTTTGTAACATTCAATTTGATTTGACGGTCAAGTCTTCTAGGGTCAACTGCCCCGAAGCTACGCTCGATAATTATAGATCATTAACAAAGGACAGTTACTATGAACCATGCTATCTTATTTCGAAGCCAAATCACGTTCCGACGATTTCTATGTGACTACCCAATTTTGGACAAAACCATTTCTATCGGCGTAACTGATGCACAACTATCCTCTGAGTAAAGTCATGCACTACCCTCGATGATTCTATAATTCACGAAGCATCTACTCGCATTGAGTTCGAGTCTATCTTATTTGCGGTCGACACATGAGATGCTATACGCATCGAATGATCATCGATGACCTACAGTCTCGTCTTGATCAATCACAAAGTTCATGATCAACCAGTTCATTCATTCTCGTATTGTTATTTACAAAATTTTGATAGCGCAAGACACACTTCATTTTGTATTCTCACATCGTGCTTACGTTTCCTTATGTATCGATCTCGATACATCATATCAATTTCGATAGCGTAAGGGTCAACTTTGAATATGTTTCAACGTCGATAACTTACATTACATAGGTCCAAGTTCTCCACAAACATTTTCGTACGTCTTAAATCGTTTTTCGATTCGTTGCATTTCGTTATACTTCGATCGCATAACCAAGTTATCGATTTTTTGACGTCGTACCCTCGAGTCATGCAATCTTGCCCTCTAAGTTTTATATGATTTCGTCGTACTCATAGTGAGTCTTGTCTTGACATAACCTACTATCTTTCTTAGGTGCGGCTATACGAATCAACCAATGCTTTCATCAAAATAGCAAGTCGTGCGATTCGATTATACTTTGCATCGGCTAACAATTCTATCAAGATCGCAAGTCGTGCAATTCGATTATAATTTATATCGCCCAACATTTTTATCAAGATCGTAAGTCGTACGACTCGTTTATAACTTCAAGTTTTCTATTAGATCGATCCAATCATTGCCTCAAGGCATAATCATTTTGTTAGTCTCGGTCATCTGATCGACTTATAATTTTTGTTTGATGTATCATTCATTGATACGAGTCCCGCCTTATTATCCCAATCGATTTTCGGAGAACACTTGCATCAACACATCGTCATACAATTTTTTTTCAAATTGAGTCTCGGTACTCCCCCATTCGTTTCTGTCAAAACTTCCACAAATCTCATATCACGTCGATGGAATCCATCGCACTAGTGGTATATCATATACCACTCAGACTCGAGTCATTCATCGCATACGTGGTATGGAATATACCACTCAGAAATTAAGTCATTTCTCTCGCATACGTGGTATGGCATATACCACTCGAAAATCAAGTCATTTCCCTCGCATCATACTCGGTATGAACCAACAATCTCTTCCGACTCACGATTTCTGCAGTGATTGTGCTTGATCACGACTATAACTTTGATTAATTAAACACAATTCGGCTAATGTGTACATTCGTCAATACAAGTTCAAGTTTGGTACGCTGTCGAACAATTCGTTTCTATCGATTTATGACTTTTGTTTCCATCCGTTGCACTACGTACAACGATTCATTTTTGATATATGTTGTACTACGTGCAGTGACTTTACTTTGACACGCATTGCACCACGTGCAACAATTTTACTTCTGATACGTATTACATAGCGTGCAACATTTTCTTTCTGGTATGCATTGCACTTTGTGCAATGATTTATTTTTTATAACCATTGCATCTCGTGCAAGTATTTACCTGTGACATTCAAAGCCAATGCTCGAATCCATTCAACACATTTGATATCAACTTTTATTATCCTTGCACGCATCATTCACACTTCAACTCGTTGTAATTTGATACAGCAACATTTTATTTCACTCGTTACACTTCACACAACTTTTTATTTCCCTCGTTGCACTTCATGCAACGTTTCATTTCCCATTCAACTTTGTTGCATTGACATCGAACATCTCATTTCAGATTTTTTTTAACATGTTGTACTTTAAGCAACAACATTTTTCGGCTCGTTACACTCAATGTAACGAAACGCATCACGATCTTTCTCAGCAAACATTATGTAATTTCTAAAACACATATGGCAAAATTACACGATTTATATTGGACTTATTGTATGGAACATCCAGTGCAGCATCGAGTAGAGTCAAGAGTGATTTGATGGTGGTGGACAACTTTTAGAATTAAAATGAAGCGTCTAGAGAAATTGAACCTAGAGCTCTGATACCAATTTGTCACGTCCCGACCCAAAAAATCGCTTGTCCTCGCATCGATTTCATTCGAATTATCGTCCTTACTGGGGCGGGATGCCGTATGAGTCTGGAGTTGCACTCGTATAAGGCAAGATGATAAGTTCTCAAATGGTTATCTTTAATTTAATATTAGTAACAGAGGCAAACAGAGTATACGAAATAATTTACTTTATTGATAAATGAACTGAAGTTACAAAGGCTTTCAATAGCCCAACAGAATTTGCCAGATTGGCTATAATATTTAAGTTCTCATATCCACAAAGGATTTTACTATTCTATACATCATGTCTTCTATATCTCGGCTGCATCAATCCTGTTGCAAGATCGAGCATCAATGCGATCACACACTTCAAACGCTACAGCATTCCATGCCTCAGCGCGATCAAGTGAAGCTCCACGCGAGCAGACTATTCCCTGAACCTGCTAGCAAACTAGTTGAAGATTAGTACTTTCGTCCTCACTATACTGATCAAAGACCCACTTAACAAACCGGCATTTAGTGACATATTAATTCATACAAGCATACAATTTAGTTCTCTTTCTATGTTCTCCTTAGGATCAGTTCATGGCATATTCAAAGACTGTAAAGCATGTTAGCATGGCAAGCATGTTACTTCAATACGTATAAACAAGCAGGCAACCAATAGCAATCACATATTGTTTTCTGACTTCTTACCAACATCGACGCACTCACCCTTACACCGACACAAGGTGAATACGCCTACCATCTTTCCCTATCATGTTATAAGTGCTCTCTATGCAGGATCTATGTGAGCATAATATATGTGTACCTTACACTTTTGACCCAGGATCTATCTGTGCAGGATATATCCGTACCTTATACTTTCGACCCATCGTTCCTTATCTATATAAAGGTCACTAGCTTTTCGGGCAAGAATGGACTTATATTTCTCAAATTGAATATGTAAGACGATGATCACTCTGTGCGGTTGCTAACCCAAACAATCAGAGGACCCCCAAAATACTTGGTAAGTGGCTTATCACATTCAATAGCAGGTCGCTAACCGTCTATATGAAGTGCACCAACAATACCAACTTTATCCCGTGTAATGCCCCACTCCGCACGAGACATTTGGTTAACTTGTTGGATGAGATCAGAATGTTGGACCGTGACTTGAGTTGGAAATCAGAAGAATTGAGACTAATACAGTCTCTCTTAGCTAACTAGATGGATGAGTATTGGAACGTGGCTTGCTGGTGGAGCTACGCTTAGTGTGAACGTGTGTAATCAGAATAATACAAGTGAGTGGAACTGTCCTCCCTCCTCTTTACTCCTTCATGCTTAATAAAAATGAATACTGAAGTGCTAAGAATATGTCCCTAATGTCCCATACCTTAAATGCTAGATAATTATGATGCTTTAGCTGCTAAATCGATAGAGATGCTTATGTTGCATAATATTGAAAGGAACGACACCTGAGTCTAGAATTGCTGAAAGAATCATACTTGAATTGCTAATGTGACTTGATGCTTGTAAATGAATCAATAATGTCCCTTATACTTAACGCTACCGGAACAAGTAAAGCACTTGAATAATGAGATGCCTTGTGAAGGATAGAATAGATAATGTACTGGCTATGAGAATTGAACAAAATACTTGAATCATGTACACTCTATATAATTGTTGCAAGAATACGACATATTACATGTCCCTTATAAACAATAAAAGAATGAATAAATATCCCTATGAAATGAATGAATGTTATATTCCTTGTCGAACGGAACGATATGAGAAACGTTGCAAGAAAGTAATAAATGAGAAATGATAAAGCATGGGATCGTTGAAATCACCAAATGAAATTATAGTAATGACAAAATGAATAAGTCATTGAATATGACTTAATGATGCACTGTTGCCTTTACTTTCTTTAATATATTTTACCTTGCGATTATATTCACAATTGAGTCGGACACGCATTTGCATGGTCATGGACAACTTGTATACAAGGTTTAAGATTTAATTTCCTCGAACGGTACCGGGGCGCCAGGACCGATTCGGCCTAGGAGAAAATAATGATGAGTGCTTTGGGAGCACGAATAAGACGGGGTGGCATAGAGGCTCGCCACCTACTATGCTGACCGTATTATCTTAAAGTAAAATAAAAAGAGTCCATATGATTTAACAATACCAGTGACCATGTAGTCAGGATGCACGCTAATAAATGTTTTTGTGCAGGCAGAGTAAAGTATATCTGCTAACCTGTATTTGATATAGGTACGAAAAGTCGGCTATCGGTAAGAAATCACATAATTGTGATATTATATTGGTTAAACTTGCCAGCTTAACAAACTAAATAAAATGATGTTGTATTGTTGCCTTTAAATGAGAAACTCTATAACATGCTTAACATGTTAAATACGATTTGCTAATGTATTACCTTTTAGAATATTGCCATAACCTGTTGAACGATAACACCAAGTATGCTAAATGATGCCTTCCAGGAATATTTCCATAATATGCTCAACGTGTTAACTCAATATTGCTTAGATGATGCCTTACACAAAGAAATGCTATATCATGCTATAATATGTTTACTTACTTCAATGTTTCTGCTCAAGAACTATAAACTGATGCTAGGCCCCAAGTATAAAGATCATTATATTAAATACTTGCTAAAATGACCATTTAGTGTTGGTTTAGCGAGTGGATTGGATTCTGTTCGCCAGTACATAGATGATGTACTGACCCACGTTTGTGGGCAGGTATTCGTACTTGGGAAGTTCTGTACACGAGGATTGGCTTGATTGGTCCCACGGCTTCGAAGATTTGTTGGGCATATAAAAGCTCTTCTTGTACAAGATAATGTCTTCTATTTATAAAGGGCATAATATATGGAACAGTATAATCAGTTGTACCAGTGATTTGTAAGCCAAGTCGATATATCGAGTTGTAATCCAATGTATCAAAGTATCAAATGTAAGCTTTATAGCTTCTATTCAGTTAGCTGTCAATGTGAAGTGAGATGTGTTGTAAGCATTGTACTTCAATACCAGTTTTGTACTCTACTTCAATTATCAATAAAGAGAATAAAGTTCTATATATCTCTATGCAACTTCAAGTTATCCTTTGATCTCTGCTGCTATAAAGAAGTGATGTATTTCTATTCAATAAGAAAGATTGACCTTATTAACTTCAATTTGTCTGTTTCTGCTACTGTGATATGCTCCTATTTGAAGATTATCAATTGCATACCATCTTTTCCTTGTACAAATATAATACCAGACTTGTACGGCATCACGTCCAAGCGAGGACGATCGATTCTAAGAGATAAATATGTGAATAAATGACTATACGAATCGGAGCATGACAAATTAGTATCAAAGCATGGCTTTACATCCTTGGTCTCTTCTTTGATTTGTTTCAAATCAAAGTTGCATCGATGATTAACCAAAGTTGCTTCTGCGATCACTCAACGTTGCTTCCACGATTAAATCAAAGATTGCTTTCGCGATTATTCTGTTGTTGTTCTGTAATCATCATATGTCGTTTGTGTCTGAAAGTTTGTTGACCCTCTTAGCTGCTCACTGGATGTTCCATACAATAAGTCTAATATAATGTGATGCCCCTAAATGAATTATTGTTGTTGGTTTGGACATAAATAACCCAATAATGACTCGATGCCATAGTATGCTATATTGTGAATGCTGTTTGGAATGTGGGAATAATAAAAAGTTGCCATGTATGCTGTAATATGTTGAGAATTGCCTGTGATGTTGGAAAGAATTATGAATAAAATAATTAATGTATGAGTTCAACATAATTGAAGAGTTGACTCATGTGCGTTGGCTAGTGCTTTTGAGACCCTAAGAGTGTTGGCTTGTGATTTAAGACCCTGAGATATTGGTTTGTGTGGTGATCAGCTTAGATCATGAATGTCCAGAATAGATTTGAGTTGGTATTGTTCGGGGATGACTTCATTTCTGAGTGGTATATTGCCTCTACCACTTCAGAATGAGATGTATGTTGACCCTTTCCATAGGATAGCAATGAGACTATCTGTGGGTACTCGGTAGTGTCGAGACTTAGCTGGAAGTCATGTATTGTTGCTAGATGACTCGAGTGTCCTTTGACGGTGATGCTATGATGGGTAGCGAGATATCTAGAAATTGTAACGGGTGGCTTGGGTAGAAATTATTTAGTCAAGTGATGACTCAGACTAGTAAGACAGTTAGTATACTATGGGTAAATGGATTTGGCTAGAGAATGTTGTGGCTTAGAACATCTGAATGTTGACTTCGATTGGATGGATGCAAATCATATGTGGCTAATACAAAGTTGGTTGCTAAGCTGAAAGTTTAGAAATGTGTCGGTGACCCAAAGGAATATTAAAAATCTGTACCTTGACCCTAAGGTGTAATAGATGTTAATCCATCTTGATCACCGGAGAATAGTTGTTACATGTATGCAAAAAATTTAAAGTGTATCACATAGATAACAAATAGTGACTCTGAATATTGGTGTTGCCTAGAGAATGGTTAAGTGATACGTAGATTGTCGGATTGAATGGAATGAATTACTCGACCCTTACGGTATAAGATTTTAAGAATGTCATTACAAGATTTTGATGACTGGGAAATGAATGGGATGTAGAACCAGAAAGTGTGTTGGATAATATCGGTATAGGTGACTTTTGGTTGGGATATAGATTGTAAAGTACGTGTAGGCAACTCTAGGGGGGTGAATAAAGTACTTGTGACAATAATGATCAATTAAAAAATCAACTCTATTCAATCCCAACTAGCAAATAAATAATCAGAGTATAATTGCAAAAATTAAATAAAGATCAGAAAGCATACGCAGATACAGCAATTTTTAACCTAGTTTCCCTCGTAGAGGACTAGTCCAGGCCTGAGAACTCTAGTTCAGGATTGAAATCCACTATTTGTGAAATAGCTTTACAATCACGTGCCTTTGCACAGAAGAGCACGCTAACTTCTTGAAAGATCGCTGAGGCAAAACTTGGAATTTTTCAAGTGACTTCTTCAAGACTCTTGCACAAAACTTCTAATTGGCTCGCACCGAGCACCTTGTAGGCTTGGAAAGTTTTGTGGCTAGTAGATGAGAAGAGTATGGCTCTTTAGGATGTATAGGCTATAAGATTAGAAGAAAAGAGAAGATTGGATGATTTGAAATGGAAGAAAAGGATGCTTATATATACTAGTTCGGGGAGGCAGAGTTCGGCCAGAACTCTGTCCAAAATTCAAAAATTATGGCCGTTGGACAACTTGCAATGAGCAATCCCTAAAAATTAGCTCCTGGAAATTAGAAGACAGAGTTCGGCCCGAACTCTGTGTGGGGGCAGAGTTCGGCTCGAACTCTGCCTCCATGGAGACAGAATGCTCATGGATTGTTGGGCTTTGGCAGTTTAGCTTTTTTGTTTGTAGGGCTTTTTGGTTATCTAGTCTATGGTTGAGATACTCAGTGCGACTCAACGTATAATACTGTAGACTCAATAAAAGTATAAAAATTATAGACTTTTGATGACAAGTTCTAGCAGTATTCGTTGAGCAGTCGTCGATGATGATTGTTCGACTTGATATGTGATAGTCGTCTGATTTGTAGCTTAATTGACGATTTATGTGTGAGTTGGATCATGTCAAATATCAATTTGTTAATTATCAAGATTAGATTGACTACGATCCAGTTTGGGTCAACAATCTCCCTATTTTGATAATTGACAAAATTGCGATATTTGCGTGTCGCAACATTCATACCTGGACACATATATAGCTCCCCTGTAGATGGACATTTTGGCTCCCCCGTAAATAGAGAAGTCCTGATACAAGTACTAGTCCAAATAATATAGCACAAGTGTAGCACAATACAGCACAAGTATTTATCCAAAAATGGTTAAGATATTTTGCCCGTAGCTTGCGTGGACGAGTGTTGGGAGTACACAAATCATCCTTGAAACTTTCAAGTGACGATCCATCAGAAAATTGAAACTTGTGGGCATCGACAAGTTTCTCCCAAGAATTGGGTTCCGGGATCTCAAGATATTCCGCAAGCTTAAAATCATCAAAAGTAATGTTGATACCGGCGACATGAGAATAGATTCGTGTGTCGTCAAAGGTTAGTATACAATAGAATATTTGGATAGCATTCAAATAGATAATATATGATGTAGAAACTAACTCATCTACACAAAGATCATGAAACAATGAATCATAAGCCAAAAATATAGTAAAATTAATCGATGACCCGCATATACACTCCGTGAACAAAAATCGGTAAACCATTCATTTGAAGCCTCCAATGATACAACAATTTGTTCATTGAATGTGTTGGGTTCATGAGGTGGTGGATTAAAAAGAGGATGGATTGGAGGAGGAGGAGGATTGGAAGATAAACCACCTTCACTTCTTCTTCTCTTGTCTCTTCCAAAGAGTCATGGAGCCATGGAGCCATGGAGAATTTGAAAAAAAATTGAAAGGAAGTAGAGAAGAATATGAAACTATACCTCACACAAATGAGAAAAGATGGAAGAGATCCCCCAAAAGCTTTAGATCTTGAGTTTGGGAAGAAAAAGAGCCCTAAAAGTGGAGTATCCAGGGTTAGGGTTTGAGAAAATTGTAACACCCAATTTTCCAGATGAGGATAATTTTAAAATTTTGTAATTATAATTATTATTTATTGATTATTATTTCATATTATGATTTTTGGTAATTTTTAATCATTTTTAAACTATTTAAAATTATGACTTGTGATTTTGACATTTTACTATTGTTTGGTTTTAATTTCGAGGAATTTGTCACCCCCAATTTTCAGGAACAGGGGTATTTTGTCATTTTGTATTTTTAAAATATTTTTGAAATTTATTTTATTATTTATGATATTGTTTTGGGATTATTTGAGTCGGGTTCGAATTTCAGCTCAATCCGACTTGAAACGGGGACCCGGGGGTAGTTTGACTCTAGTGGGACCCACACACTAGTTAGGCATGGCCCACATGATATTAATTTTAGCCCACATGATAGAAATATTTTAGTTAGAGGTTAGACTAATTATTATGGATAAGGTTAGTGTGATTAGAGACTTTAGAATGACTAATTTAGCCCCAACCAATTAGCCCTTTCCTAATACTCATAGAATAGGTTAGTGGGGGCATTTTGGACCTTACCATAATAGGACAAATAGCCCCATATGGCCAGCCACTTTGGGAGAGGATAGGCTCAAGTTCATTTCATTATTCTCATCCACACTCTCTCTCTTCTTCTTCTCCAAATTTCTAGAGATCAATCCCTAGCAATTTCTCCACCAAATCCTTCCATTTCTCCACCAAATCCTTCCATTTTGCCACCAAATCTTCTTCTTTCCTTCTCCATTCTAGCCAAGGAGGAAGCTACCCAAGTTTGGGAGGATTCGGAGCTCATTCGTGTCCTTTTGAAATTGCTACGTGTCGGTGTCGCTCAGGAAAGGCTTTTCTTCGATTCGATCTACCGGGAGGTATAAATCCCTTCTTCTTTTTATTTCCTCATATATATAGGTCTATTTTAAACCCATAGGAATGATCCCCATGGTTGTATCTCTATTTGTGTCCATTTTGTGTCCATTTGGAGGTCATAGGAGTGTCCTTTGTGTTGTGGATGTGTTCATGTTACATATATAGATTTATATATATATATTGTAATGAGAGTGTATCTATATTTATATATGTAATAAATGGTTCATGATGATTATATAATCAAGTTTGTGAGTGTGGTTCCTCATATTATTATTGCTATTATTGTTGTGGATAATTAGGATATATATTGTGTATTCTTTTGGCTCAAACTATCTAAATCCGTCATGATTTTTATCCACGTTTTTAATTTCAGCCCTAACTTAGAAATGTCATAACTTCTAGCTCAAAGCTCGGTTTAATCTCCCGTTTTTTTTAAAAGAAGCGTATTGAAGTTAGCTTTCCAAAAACATGTATTAATAGACTAATTCTTTCTGTAACTTTCTGGAGAATTATTTGAGTGTCAGTTGTACGAAAGACAAACGCGTTCTCGGTGTTTTCGCGATCCCGGGAGTTTTCGGGAACGAAAACGCGATCCGTTTGAAGTTTCGGAAAGCTAACACATAGATCTATAACATACTTTGATCCTAGATTTTAATTCATGCTGAGATGGTACAGTATTGATTATTAGTAGGAGTTACTATTCGGCATATGCATTTTGTGCACCCTTGTGTGTAATATAATGTTCTATTTGATTTTAACCCATGTTAATGTATATACATTATGTAATTAAATAGAGAATGCAAGCATGAGTAAATGTTTAATTAAATGATGTATGAGGTATAAGTATCCTATCTAATGTAGGCATGTATAAGTATGGCTTGTAATGAATATGTAGGTTCCATAGTATATAATGTATGTTGCATATAGTAGTGCAAGAGAATAAATGAATGATGAATGAATGCAAGCATGAATGTAATGTAATAATAGATGTAATGTTCTATGTTAACACAAATCCTATATTACCTCATGTACCCCCTTACACTATGTTGACACTATCACACTTGACACATTGTTCACTTACACTTTGACACTCTTTGATATGTATACACTATGTATGCCCATTTAACCCTCACTTGCCCCTTTGCCATGTTCACATACACACACATAGCCTCTTAAATAAGTATTTATGAATACAGTTAACTTAGCTATGTATGTATATTATATATGTTAGCATATTGTGTTGTAATATATAAGTTTATATAACCATTTGAAATGCCATGATTATAGACCTAATATTGAATACCAATATATGCATGTGTATATATGTGTAGACATATATAGCTTAAAGTAATAGATTACCTAGTGTATATCCAATGTGAATTCTTGCCTATTTGAGTATTGAATAATTGCATGTTATATAGAGTTGGGTGTATGTTGGCTTGTATAGCCTTGTATTGATGTGTGCTTGCTAGGATAGTCTTGGTTAGGCCTAGTAAGACTTGCTGGGTTAGGTCATGACCTAGTTTGACTAGTGCAGTTGACCAGAGTTGACCAAGGGTTGACTTTGGCCTAGTTTAACCTAGATTCATGTAGAATGCATTGTAGTGCTTTATATTACCCTTCTGGACATGTTGTGACTTGTGCTGTTCTAATTAGGAGTCAGACACCTCTCCTCGGACAGTATCTTTATCTTGGACATTCAGATATCAGGCGAGTACATTCTCTGATAGTTCTCTCATTTACTTGTCAATTACTGTACTTCAGTTTTAGTTAGTTGTATGCGATTCTCTGTTATAACACGTGTGGATATTCTGGATTCATGTATACGACACACTTTATTTTCTGGCCTCTATTACTGGTATCATCTCTATTACTGGAATCATCAACTGGAATCATTTAACTGGAATCATTAACTGGAATCATTTACTAGAATCATTTACTGGTATCATTATATTTTGGCTGGACTCATCTTGAATCACTGTGTCGGAATTCTGGATTCACTTACTGGGAGGGAAAATACTAGAGTAAGACATGTAGACATACCCCAATCCGGAATCTCTAACTGGAATCTACTGGAAGCATAGCCATCTCTCGTCTGATCAGTGAGAGGTGTGCCTGATTACCCACAGTCGTTTACATATCGAACTCGGTATTTTAAAACACACTGTTAGAGTATAGGCTGGACTCACCCTGGAATCATTGATCACTATAACTGGAATCGTCCCTTACTGGATTCATCTTGTATTAGATTCATCTTATACTGGACTTACATTTGGAGTTACACTGGTCTACATTGCTGTCTGGACTTTATATCATATTACCCTGGTTCAGCTAGTTCTATTTTTATAGACTTCATTGCTATGATTCTTCTCTTGTTTAGTTATTTACTTTTCTTGCACCTTATCTGTCTTTCTTACCATCACCTGAATATAAACTGCCATTTTCATCAATACAACTGCCTATAACTGCTTTATAGTTCTCTGTCATTTACTTGGGTTTTCTAGATAAGATGTGCTCGTTCCTGTCCTAACTGGACCTGTTGATAAATTTTACAGATAGCTTGGAGGTTGCCTGCTAGCCTAGAGGAGACACACTAGAGGTTGTTTAGATAGTTATTTCATTTGTCTGGAGTTGTATTTACTTTATGGATTATTGTATTTGAGTTGAGGTGTATTTCTGGGTTTTTGTATCTTAGACACTTAGACTTCTATCTCCTGTATCTCTTTGGATTTTATGTTTATTTATCTTTATCATGCTCTACCTTAGATGTGATTGAGACTGTATCTGCTTAGCATTATATTGTTAGATGATGTGACATAGGACAGCGTTCTACCGCCGACACTGCGGCGTAGGCTGGGCGTTGTTACGTTATCGTACCCAAACAGTGGGTGCGGGTCGTGACACGTTTTTAGTGGTGGCCCATGCAGGTCGAGTTTATGTAGTGGTATTCAAACTAGAGTATCACTACAGCCTGCAGTAGGATTAGGATATTTTTGGAGGTACTCAATCATATTAGGAAAAACTCTTAATCCGATTTCTTTTGTCTAAAATTGTTGCTTATTGACTTCCCTTGAATATAAACTGTTCTCCTTTGAATTTTCGCTTCATTCTCAGAAATTGCTTTTTATTTTGATCTGTCTTCATGATGGTTATGAAGACACGATCTCATCGTTTTGGTTCGGGGGATACTATCGAGAGGCTGGCCACCTCTCGTCATGTTTATCAGGGCCTCGAGACCGCAGCTTCTGTTGTGCTGACTCAGGTTGGCGTTTCTGCTACATTGGAGGTGCACCTCCGTATAGAGACTTTTCCCTTCGTTTTCGGTTTCTCTCAGCAGCAGCGATTCATGCAGCATCAGCAGCAGAGATTTGTGCAGTATCAGCATCAGGCTGGAGGAAACCAGCAGGGCGAGCTATCGTCAGGACAGTCGAGGATGCACAGACCGTTGGAGATCTTGCTGCAAGTTTCGTTCTTCTCAATTCCATTCCCGCAATTGTCTTTTATAACCTTGAAATTCGATTCCATCTGTTCCTTGTTGATTGATTAATTTTGTCATGTTACTCTTTTGTTGTGTTTGCTTTTCTTCTGAGAAAATCATATGGGCTAGGTCGCCTAAATCATGGGATCTAGAATCCTCGATAGTCATATTAGTTGGCATAATGAGGACATGTAGTCAGAGTTTGGATGTATTCTCGGGTATGAGAATTTAAGGTTTTTGCCGTCGCATGCGGCAGTGCAAAAATTTTAAATACCATGAACCTAGAGGTACGTACCTTAGTTAAGGAATCTGTGATTATCGTAGCCTTGCTCACTAGCATGATGAAGACTCTGGACAACATGATTTTGGACAGACGCATATGATTAACAGATTGTATCTTGAGAAGGTTTAAACGTCATACCCTTTTTATTGTTATAAATGACTTAGGAGTAGGAATATTTAGTTTTGTAGAGCTTATTCATAGGTAGTTCCTTTATAGTATAATGGTATGATGACTTGTAGAGTGTCTGTACCCTAGAGGTGATAGTTAGCATTGGTGTTAGAATAGTAACCCATTGCAGATAATTCTTCTGTTATCTATAATACCAACCAGTTACACATAGGATGTTAGTATGCCTTACAGCCTTGATGATTATTACTACTTTTCTTTACCTTTTCCAGTGAGGTACCCATGACCAGAGCCTGCCTTTGAGTATAGTTGTAGTTTCACCTAAGACCGAGATGTCTATTTACATAGATAGATTGCAGATGATATTGACATATGGGATATAGGTTAGTTTGTATCTATAGGCCATTGTTGTATAGGGTTATAAACATGTTGTTTAGCCTATACTTGGTTCAGTTTTCCATTTTAGTTAAGTTCTCTTCGTGTTGAGTTTCTTTGTGTTGATCACCTTTATAGGCAGTGTGCAGACCCTTCACTAGATACCATGTCCCCTTGATTCAGACCATTCATCCTTAGCCTAGTTCTAAGCATTGTTTCAGACCCTTATAAGTTTAGTCTGCCTTAACCCTTGGTTGATCAGTCATGTATATATATATAGATGATATACTTAGGATATATGTGATGGATTGTTGTTCTTGAGCATATATATATATGTGTGGTAATTGGTATTCATGTGCTTAGCTTGTAGGTATTTAGTTATAGGTGACTTGATAGGATTGGGAAGTTAAGAGCTAGCCTATTATAGAGTTTCTCTTTTGCTAAATTCTAGTTGCCAACACCTAGATAGCTAGCATAGGTAAAACCTTAAGAAGTTGACCAGTTGATGACCAAGTACTTGGATGTTGAGAAATTGACTAGTGATTGACCCTTGACTATGTTTGACATAGAAGGGGGTGCGATCATCTTAATTTCGAGGACGAAATTTTTATAAGGTGGGTAGGATTATAACACCCAATTTTCCAGATGAGGGTAATTTTGAAATTTTGTAATTATAATTATTATTTATTGATTATTATTTCATATTATTATTTTTGGTAATTTTTAATCATTTTTAAACTATTTAAAATTATGACTTGTGATTTTGACATTTTACTATTGTTTGGTTTTAATTTCGAGGAATTTGTCACCCCCAGTTTTCAGGAACAGGGATATTTTGTCATTTTGTATTTTTAAAATATTTTTGAAATTTATTTTATTATTTATGATATTGTTTTGGGATTATTTGAGTCGAGTTCGAATTTCAGCTCAATCCGACTTGAAACGGGGACCCGGGGATAGTTTGACTCTAGTGGGACCCACACACTAGTTAGGCATGGCCCACATGATATTAATTTTAGCCCACATGATAGAAATATTTTAGTTAGAGGTTAGACTAATTATTATGGATAAGGTTAGTGTGATTAGAGACTTTAGAATGACTAATTTAGCCCCAACCAATTAGCCCTTTCCTAATACTCATAGAATAGGTTAGTGGGGGCATTTTGGACCTTACCATAATAGGACAAATAGCCCCATATGGCCAGCCACTTTGGGAGAGGATAGGCTCAAGTTCATTTCATTATTCTCATCCACACTCTCTCTCTTCTTCTTCCCAAATTTCTAGAGAGCAATCCCTAGCAATTTCTCCACCAAATCCTTCCATTTCTCCACCAAATCCTTCCATTTCGCCACCAAATCTTCTTCTTTCCTTCTCCATTCTAGCCAAGGAGGAAGCTACCCATGTTTGGGAGGATTTGGAGCTCGTTCGTGTCCTTTTGGAATCTCTACGTGTCGGTGTCGCTCTGGGAAGGCTTTTCTTCGATTCGATCTACCGGGAGGTATAAATCCCTTCTTTTTTTCATTTCCTTATGCATATAGGTCTATTTTAAACCCATAGGAATGATCCCCACGGTTGTATCTCCATTTGTGTCCATTTTGTGTCCATTTGGAGGTCATAGGAGTGTCCTTTGTGTTGTGGATGTGTTCATGTTACATATATAGATTTATATATATATATATATATATATATATATATATATATATATATATATATATATATATATTGTAATGAGAGTGTATCTATATTTATATATGTAATAAATGGTTCATGATGATTATATAATCAAGTTTGTGAGTGTGGTTCCTCATATTATTATTGCTATTATTGTTGTGGATAATTAGGATATATATTGTGTATTCTTTTGGCTCAAACTATCTAAATCCGTCATAATTTTTATCCACGTTTTTAATTTCAGCCCTAACTTAGAAATGTCATAACTTCTAGCTCAAAGCTCGGTTTAATCTCCCGTTTTTTTAAAAGAAGCGTATTGAAGTTAGCTTTCCAAAAACATGTATTAATAGGCCTAATTCTTTCTGTAACTTTCTGGAGAATTATTTGAGTGTCAGCTGTACGAAAGACAAACGCGTTCTCGGTGTTTTCGCGATTTCGAGAGTTTCCGGAAACGAAAACGCGATCCGTTTGAAGTTTCGGAAAGCTAACACATAGATCTATAACATACTTTGATCCTAGATTTTAATTCATGCTGAGATGGTACAGTATTGATTATTAGTAGGAGTTACTATTCGGCATATGCATTTTGTGCACCCTTGTGTGTAATATAATGTTCTATTTGATTTTAACCCATGTTAATGTATATACATTATGTAATTAAATAGAGAATGCAAGCATGAGTAAATGTTTAATTAAATGATGTATGAGGTGTAAGTATCCTATCTAATGTAGGCATGTATAAGTATGGCTTGTAATGAATATGTAGGTTCCATAGTATGTAATGTATGGTGCATATAGTAGTACAAGAGAATAAATGAATGATGAATGAATGCAAGCATGAATGTAATGTAATAATAGATGTAATGTTCTATGTTAACACAAATCCTATATTACCTCATGTACCCCCTTACACTATGTTGACACTATCACACTTGACACATTGTTCACTTACACTTTGACACTCTTTGATATGTATACACTATGTATGCCCATTTAACCCTCACTTGCCCCTTTGCCATGTTCATATACACACACATAGCCTCTTAAATAAGTATTTATGAATACAGTTAACTTAGCTATGTATGTATATTATATATATGTTAGCATATTGTGTTGTAATATATAAGTTTATATAACCATTTGAAATGCCATGATTATAGACCTAATATTGAATACCAATATATACATGTATATATATGTGTAGACATATATAGCTTAAAGTAATAGATTACCTAGTGTATATCCAATGTGAATTCTTGTCTATTTGAGTATTGAATAATTGCATGCTATATAGAGTTGGGTGTATGTTGGCTTGTATAGCCTTGTATTGATGTGTGCTTGCTAGGATAGTCTTGGTTAGGCCTAGTAAGACTTGCTGGGTTAGGTCATGACCTAGTTTGACCTAGTTTGACTAGTGCAGTTGACCATAGTTGACCAAGGGTTGACTTTGGCCTAGTTTGACCTAGATTCATGTAGAATGCATTGTAGTGCTTTATATTACCCTTCTGGACATGTTGTGACTTGTGCTGTTCTAATTAGGAGTCAGACACCTCTCCTCGGACAGTATCTTTATCTTGGACATTCAGATATCAGGCGAGTACATTCTCTGATAGTTCTCTCATTTACTTGTCAATTACTATACTTCAGTTTTAGTTAGTTGTATGCGATTCTCTGTTACAACACGTATGGATATTCTGGATTCATGTATACGACACACTTTATTTTCTGGCCTCTATTACTGGTATCATCTCTATTACTGGAATCATCAACTGGAATCATTTAACTGGAATCATTAACTGGAATCATTTACTGGTATCATTATATTTTGGCTGGACTCATCTTGAATCACTGTGTCGGAATTCTGGATTCACTTACTGGGAGGGGAAATACTAGAGTAAGACATGTAGACATACCCCAATCTGGAATCTCCAACTGGAATCTACTGGAAGCATAGCCATCTCTCGCCTGATCAGTGAGAGGTGTGCCTGATTACCCACAGCCATTTACATGTCGAACTCGGTATTTTAAAACACACTGTTAGAGTATAGGCTGGACTCACCCTGGAATCATTGATCACTATAACTGAAATCGTCCCTTACTGGATTCATCTTGTATTAGATTCATCTTGTACTGGACTTACATTTGGAGTTACACTGGTCTACATTGCTGTCTGGACTTTATATCATATTACCCTGGTTCAGCTAGTTCTATTTTTACAGACTTCATTGCTATAGTTCTTCTCTTGTTTAGTTATTTACTTTCCTTGCACCTTATCTGTCTTTCTTACCATCACCTGAATATAAAATGCCATTTTCATCAATACAACTGCCTATAACTGCTTTATAGTTCTCTATCATTTACTTGGGTTTTCTAGATAAGATGTGCTCGTTCCTGTCCTGACTGGACCTTTTGATAAATTTTACAGATAGCTTGGAGGTTGCCTGCTAGCCTAGAGGAGACACGCTAGAGGTTGTTTAGATAGTTATTTCATTTGTCTGGAGTTGTATTTACTTTATGGATTATTGTATTTAAGTTGAGGTGTATTTCTGGGTTTTTGTATTTTAGACACTTAGACTTCTATCTCCTGTATCTCTTTGGATTTTATGTTTATTTATCTTTATCATGCTCTACCTTAGATGTGATTGAGACTGTATCTGCTTAGCATTATATTGTTAGATGATGTGACCTAGGACAGCGTTCTACCGGCGACACTGCGGCGTAGGCTAGGCGTTGTTACGTTATCATACCCAAACAGTGGGTGCGGGTCGTGACAAAAATTATGTTTGGAGGAAGGTGGAAGAAGAACAAAGTGAAGAGGAAGGGTTTTCTTTCGGGTTTAAGGTGTTTAGAAGCAGTAAGACGGGTTAAATCTGGACCGTCGGATCAAAACAAGGAGTGGCTGAGAAGCATTGAAGGTTCTGTGACCAAGGACATAGAGTTCAGCTCGAACTCTGCGTGGGGCAGAGTTGGGCCTGAACTCTGCCTCCATGGGCACAGAACACAGAAAAGTTTGAAATGGCTAATTTTTGATAAAAAAGAATAGAATTTTGAAAGTTTGAATTAACCAAGTCATAAATGAAATTAAACCATATAATAAATAAGGATTTATGACAACGACCATTACGATGAAACTGCCATGGGGTAGCTGTAGGGGCTGGATCCCAGCTAGCGGTAGTCTGAAGACTAGTGCACCGTATCGCTTAGACTTTTACGCCTTGTTGTCAGAAGGACCCTTTCGGCTTGTACCCATAGCAAGGTCACCATAAAGATATATGTTATAATCGTTATTTATGCAGGCCAATTTATTTTATGACCGTTTCATCCAAAATTCTTAATTCACGACAAAGAAAATTGAAGCGCTCTTCAGCCAATGGTTTGGTAAAGAAGTCTGCTAGCTGATGTTCAGTGTCTATGAATTCTAAATTAATCGTGCCTTGTTATTGATGATCATGCAAAAAGTGATGTCTAAGCTCTATGTTTTTAGTGCGTGAGTGACAAACTGAATTCATGGTCAGATTAATGGCACTATTGTTATCACAGAAAATAGGTATGTGCTTGAAACATAAGTTGTAGTCTTCAAGAGTTTGTCGCATCCACAGAATCTGTGCACAACAACGACCAGATGCGATGTATTCAGCTTCTGTTGTAAATAGTACGACAGAGTTCTGCTTCTTGCTAAACCATGAGACTAACGCCTTTCCTAGCAAATGACACGTGCCGCTAATACTCTTACAGTCGACTTTGCATCCCGCAAAATCAGCATCGGAATATCTGATTAAGTCAAGGGAAGTGGTTTTGGGATACCACAAGCCTACCGTAATAGTTCCTTTAAGGTATCTAAAGATACGCTTAATTGCGGTCATGTGTGATTCCTTAGGATTGGCTTGGTATCTAGTACATAAGCAAACACTGAATATAATATTAGGGCGACTAACAGTTAAATATAATAAACTACCAATCATACCTCGATACTTACGTTGATCGACCGGTTTGCCACTTTCATCAGGTTCCATCTTTGTGGTAGTAGCCATAGGGGTGCTGATTGGTTTGATGCTGTCAAGCTCAAACTTCTTCAGTATGTCCTTGATATATTTTGATTGACTGATGAAGACGCCTTACGAGAGTTGTTAGATTTATAATCCAAGGAAGTAGTTGACCTCCCCCATCATGCTCATCTCGAACTCATTCTGCATACACTTGGCAAATTTCTTGCATAGACCCTCATTAGTAGGCCCAAAAATAATATCATCAACATATATTTGCACTAATAGAATTATGTCATCAAGAGATTTTATAAACAGTGTAGTATCGACTTTCCCTTTTGAAAAACCTTTATCTAGTAAGAAAGTAATCAGACGATCATACCAAGCTCGAGGAGCTTGTTTGAGGCCATAGAGAGCTTTCCTAAGTTTAAAAATGTGGTCGAAAAATTTGTGATTTTCGAAACTAGGTGGTTGTTTGACAAAAATCTCTTCCTTGATAAAACCGTTTAGAAATGCACTTTTCACATCCATTTGGAAAAGTTTAAAGTTTTGAAATTTTGCAAATGCACAAAGCATCCAAATGGATTCCACTCGGACAACAGGAGCATATGTCTCATCATAGTCGATCCCTCCTCTTGATTGTATCCTTGGACTACGAGACGAGCTTTGTTGCGAGTGATTGAACCGTCCTCGTTTACTTTGTTACGAAAAACCCATTTAGTGCCAATTATTGAGTGGCCAGTAGGTTTAGGAACAAGTTCCCAAACTTTGCTTCTTTCAAATTGGTTGAGTTCTTCTTGCATTGCGGAAATCCAAAATTTATCATTAAAAGCTTCTAAAATATTTTTAGGTTCTATTTGAGAAATGAATGCAGTGCTAGCTATAGTATCTCTTACAGAGGATTGAGTAGTTACCCCTTTTGATATTTCACCTATTACCAAGTCCTTTGGATGAGAGGGAGTGAATTGGAACTTCTTTGGTAATTCCTTCGGAGAGCTAGTTTCAGACGTTGCATTTATAGATGTCGAAGTTGATGGTTCATCATCGTCGTTGGGAATAACAGTTGTACTATTGTCCTCATCAAAAGTTACATTAGTAGACTCTTCAACAATCATGGAGCGTTTGTTGAACACTCTATATCCCTTACTCTTGGCCGCATAGCCAAGAAGAATACCTTCATCAGCTTTGGCATCAAATTTGCCTAAGTTGTCTTTGGTGTTCAGGATAAAAAAAAGCAACAACTGAACACTCTAAAATAAAAAACATTAGGAGTCCTGCCAAACCAAAGCCTCATAGGATATCTTTTTCGAAATGGGTCGAATCAATACCCTATTCAAAACATGGCACGCTGTGCTGACAGCTTCTACCCAAAAGTATTTTGGGAGAGAGAATTGATTCAGCATAACTCTAGCCATATCGCCAAGAGTTCTATTCTTCTGCTCCACAACAACATTTTGTTGAGGAGTTCTTGGACACAAAAATTCATGACTAAAACCATTTGAATCACAAAACTTTTCAAAATCAGAATTTTTGAATTTGCCACCATGATCACTTCGGATACGAGTAATCATGTAGCCTTTTCGATTTGGACCTTTTTAGCAAATACTTTAAAAACAGAAATTGTATCACTTTTGTTTGTAAGAAAGAAAATCCATGTAAATCTTGAAAAATTATCTACAATAATAAAAGCGTACAGTTTTTTGCCAAGACTGACTACTCTACTATGACCAAATAAGTCAATATGAAGTAATTGCAATGGCCGGGTAGTACTTACAGTATTTATGGATTTAAATGAAGATTTGGTAGCCTTATTCTTTTCACATTCAGCACATATTGTGTCTTTCTTGAATGTGATATCTGGCAATCCTCTGACTAGCTTCTTGGTGCATAATCTGGATATAGTATCCATGTTGGCATGACCAAGTCGCTGATGCCATAGGAGCTTTTCGTCTTTGTGAGCGTAAAGGCATCTTCCTGCACTGTTAGTATCACTAGATAGATAAAAAATATAAATGTTATCTTCCCTTATCCCTTCAAAAGCGATGTCTCTAGTTGATCGATCATAAATAAAGCATTTAGTTTTCCCAAAGTTAATATCATAACCGTGATCAGCAAGATGACTAATGCTGAGCAAGTTATGCTTTAAATCGGTCACTAAACAGACATCATTAATGATAGGAGAGGGAGGATAACCAATTATACCGTTACCTATGATGTATCCTTTAAGGTTATTGTCGAAGGAAACGTATCCTTCCTTTTTCATCGATAGTGTTGCGAACAGATTTGTATTTCTAGTCATATGTCGCGAGCACCCACTATCGAGAATCCACTTGCTTCTAGTTGAAGAGGGAAGGTCCACCTACACCACGAGTAGATGTGACCTTTGGTACCCAGATTCTTTTGGGTCATGAGAGGTTAGACTTTGGTACCCATGCATATATATTTCTATCAACTAATCTCCTAATCCTACATTATGGAGAAATATGTCCATGTAGGTTACAATATGTACGTCTAGCATGCATGTTTATGCTAGGAGCATGTTGATAGTGATGTCTATAAGTAGGGTGATGATAGCTACGTGCAACAGTAGAGTGAGTTTGGTGACTGTGTGCAGCAGCAGGATAACTATAATGATTATAGTGATTGTGTGCAGCAGCATGATGATGATAATGATTACGTGTATGTGTCTTACGTGCTATATGTGAATAGGTATACATAAAAGCATGATTTTGTGTAGCACGTTGATGAGTGTTCTTGTGGTGATATGCCTTTTCGTGTTAAGTTGGCACGTATTTGTACGTGTTGTGATTATGAGACTGAACTTATGGTTGAATAACCTGCTTGCCCAGTTTAATCTCTAATTTCTTAGTGACAGCATTCAACTCATCACATTTAGCAGTAAGACCGTGTATTCTACATGTAGCAGTTTTGAACTTGTTTTTCTCTTCAACAAGTTCTTTGTTTAAAGCCGTAATTTTAAGTGTTTGTTTCCCAATGATTGATTAAGCATCGTGTAAGCTTAATTTAAGCTTGGATACCTCTTCAGTGTTTTCCGTGGGTGTAGTATTTCTAACATCTTCTAGTAAACATGAAAGTCTATGGATCTCGGTTTCATAGTCCTTGATCTTATCCTTTGCATGTTTATATTTATTGATTACCTTTTTGTGATCTTCAAGTAGATCACGAAATGCATCACCAAGTTCATCAAATAAGAAATCATCAAAAGAATCTTTTACCTTTTCTGAAGTCGCCATTAGACAAACGTTAGCCATGTTTTGCGGAGAGTCATCTTCCTCATTTGAATCACTAGCCTCGCTTTCATGCCAGATGCTAGTGTTGGCATACTTCCTTGTAGTTGGCTTCTTGTATGGCTTCTTATATCTGCTTCCCTTCTTGGCTAAGGGACAATCTTTCTTGACATGTCCAGTCTTTTTTCATCCGAAGCAGGTGGGTTCTTCCTCATCGTCTCCTTGTTCTCTTTTCTTTTTGTTGAAGCGTAGAAACTTTTTGAAGTTTCGAACTAAGAGAGCTTAATCGTCACCTTCGAAGTCGTCGTCATCAGTGTCTTCTGGGCTGGTTCTTCGACGATGAGCTCTCAATGCAATCTCCTTCTCTTTTGGAGCTATTTCTTCAAAATCTTTTAGATCGAGCTCATGCGTCATCAACTTGCCCATCAACGTTTCTAGTGACATTGTCGTGTGTCACTCCCTGTCCCCAGAATATATATTTTTATACGTGTATTGCTTGAATATATTTATTTAATGCTTATTATACCGTTATTTCTGTAATTTCATGCTAATTAATTTTTTTGTATTTTATTTTCTACTTTTGCTTAAGCTCTTGGTTTATTTTGCTCATATTGAACCAATTTGGTTTAGTTCGGTTCATCATGATAAGAGGTGGATGGCCTAGATCTTGTAGGAAGGAATAGGTGGTGGAGATCTTGACTTGGGCTTGATATTAATACCTCTTTACTTTTCTCTCTCTTCATTACTCTCATCTACTTTGTTTTCATCCTCCATTACTCTCCCACCAACCTAGAGAGCTAAGGCAAGTACAACTTGCTTCATGATGGATCTCAAATTTTGTTGTTCTATTGTCTTTCTCACAAGATTCTAAGACACTCTAGTACTTAGCATTTTTAATTTCTTTGGTTCATTTCATGTAGATCTAAGTTTGTTGTATTTTCGATATTTTGGGTTTTGATCTATTAAACCTTGTTATTTTCAAGTTTTGATTGTTCCATGTTGTAGAGAATTTTATTCTACCCTATTTTGACCTATGGAAGTCTAGATTTTGGGGCTTGGATTGAAGGTTGGAAAGTCTAGGGAAACCCCAACTTCACAGGTTCTTCTTCTCGAAAAAGTTGGAGAAGAAGAACAGTGTTTGACTGCATGGCTTTTTCATCCGGCAAGTCCCCTGTGGCTAATTTTGGCCGAATAAGCATTTCGGTCGTTATGCGGTTCCCTTTAGCCACATGAGGCCCTCCCTCCCCTCCCCCCCGAGTTGCATAAGCCCATGTTCCTTTAGCCGCATGAGGCCCTGTTCCCTTTAGCCGCATGGCTCTCGGTAGCATAGGTCTTTAGCCGTATGGATTTGGTCGGCTGCTAGCCGCATGGCTTTCGGCCGCATAGGCCTTTAGCCACATAGATTTGGTCGGCTGCTAGCCGTATGGCTCTCGACCGCATAGGCCTTTAGCCGCATGGATATGGTCGGCTGCTAGTCGCATGGCTCTCGACCGCTAGGCCTTTAGCAGCATGGATCTGGTCGACTGCTAGCCGCATGGCTCTCGGCCGCATAGGCCTTTAGCCGTATGGATTTGGTCGGCTACTCGCCGCATAGGCCATTAGCCGCATGGCCCTCGGCTGCTTGGCGCATAGCCCCTATTTTCCCTTGCCATATACTGCATGGCCGTTTGGCCCTTGCTGCATGGCAATCCTTGGCCGCATAGGCATAGCCCTTGGCTCCCGAGCTGCATGGGATTCTGATCCGATTCTGGCCGCATAGAGGGATCCTGACTTACCCAGCCGCATAGATGGGCATCCATCTGCTGCCGCTCATAGTACCTTTTGGCTATGTTTTATCCCGAATTAACATTGATTGTTACCTTGACTAATGATTGATCATGCGTTCCTAGTTGGAACTAGAAGACTGGCTAGTCGTCTTATTGAATTGAATGAGACACGTTCATGTATGAACCATGAACCATTGTGATCGACTAGCCGATTCGAACATTGGCATATGGACACATATTGACTTCCATTTTTATGTAAAAGCAGCATGTGTACCTTACGGTCAAGGCATGATTACTCCGTGGCTAGGCTTGATTGTTGTATTACGCTATGTAAGACCTACAACCTAGCCGTACTGGTATCGTTGTAAAGTTATGCATATCGTACTCTGTACGGGAGTACTCATTCAGAATGATCATGATCCACGACATGAGATTTTAATTAACATAGGGCCTACTAAGCTAAATAAAAATAACTATTGCATTGAGAGAATGGATTCTCAAGTTCTTACATGGCAGCCATCTTGGGACAATTAGTGCCTCGACATGCCGGCTGGTTCCCACGGATACTGTAAATCTACCGTACGGGTGGTATCTGTTTATATTTACTATATATTGATGACGGGCATCCCGCTGGAAAACATCTAATTCATGATTGGCGCAATTGATTATTGGGTAGACTAGCCTTGCTTGTACATTGTAAGAACTGAGGAATCCCTTATTACATGTTTCCAAGACAACTTGGAACTCACAATAGCAAGCCGTAGTAGTTGCATGGCCGTTTATATTAGTTTGTTTGTGTACTGTGCCTACTCTGTTAACTACTGAGATGAGCAGAACGTCAGGACATGATGGGTCAACTTCTGTCCTTGGTTGGTTGGAAAGTTTGCTCGAAGTGTCGTGATGATTGTGCGAACCCCAGTAGCAAGCAGAGATCTATTTATCATATTCTTAACTCTTATCACTGGTTCTAGTTTCTCATATCGTGCTTCCTTGCGGTACTTGCTATTAGAGGTCTAACATCTCTGGTTTTGCATGGCCAGATTTAGAGCCAGCTCCCGAGGACTCAGCTTACTTCCACCTCCAAGATGGTCAATACTAGAAGAATGATCGCAGGAGGACACGAGTGGGTTCCTTGCTTCCCTGCTCGTCTTGCTACTTACTTTACTTATTGTCGGTTGGCACCGACATGTTAGTCGGACTGTCTTGTAATTACCTTTACATAATTGTAACTAAGTCAGACTGCAGCTGATAACAATTGTGCATACCTTGTCATATCATCTGGCTATGTTTTGTACAGCCAGATCTCAAGAATATTTTGACTGAGCGTTTGGGACGCCTTACTGCTTTATCTATATGTTCTCTATTATTGCTTCTTGTTTGAATGATTGAGACAATAGATGTTGATTGACCCTAGTGAGACTTAATGTAGTATGCACCCCTTGTCTTTTTAGACAGCATTGATCGTATTATACGGTATTCTTCTACCAGTAATACGTAGCTGGCTGAGTCATTCCCCCGCTCTTCGGTATTCCGGTTCTGGGCTGTGACAAGGTTTTAGTGGTGGCCCATGCAGGTCTGATTTTAGACTTATGGGGTGTTTTAATTTATAAGATGTCTCAACCACACATGTTTTCCCGTGATCTCATAATTTGTTGTTGTCGACCCTAGCTTGACATTCCAGTATCCTTTGACTTCATTGATCTTTCCTGTACAATTGTTTGATTGTTCTCTTATCCCTTTTCTTAGGGGCACTTCTTCCGTACCTGTCAGAGCTGGACAGCAATAACAAGGGCAACATGAACAACAAGACCCTGTTGATCAGCAACAAAGGCCAGTACTACCTCAAGAGACCATCCAAGAAGAAGTGATAGTGGAACCAGCAGCTGAACTGCAGTATCCGGAGGTTCCACCACCACCAACAGTTCCATCTACCCCCGTGGAAGTAGACACACCAGCCCTTCTAAAAATTATGAGAGGGATGATGGCTACTCAGCAACATCAGATGTTGGCCCAGCAACGCATGCACACTCAGTTGCAAGAGCAGAATGTATTACTCAACCAAGGATTGCAGACGGCTTTAGAAAGAGGGATAAGGACAGATTCAGGAGCATCAACCAGATTTTTGCAAGTACAACCTCCGTCGTTTCGAGGGCACGGAAGATGCCATTTCAGCAGATGCATGGCTTAAGGACATCGAGGCTATTCTGACAGCGGCTAAGGTTTCGACGGAAGAATGTGTGGATCTAGTGAAGCTGTTACTTCAGGACCTTGCACATGATTGGTGGGAATCAGAAGAAGTGGGCATCAGACGTCCTGTTGCTTGGGACGATTTTACTGCGAGATTCAAAACGAAGTACTATGGAGTTGTGGCACAGTTTGAGCTACAACAGAAGTTTATCAACCTCAAGCAGGCTGGCAAGATAGTAGATGCTTATGCAGCAGAGTTTTGCATATTGAGTAGGTTCGCCCCGGAGATGGTAGCAACAGAGAGCCAGAGGGCTATGAGGTTTCAGCAAGGGTTTCATCTTGAACTCTTACAATTGATAGAGGGGCACAACTACCAGACTTTCGATGAGGTATTGACGGCAATCCAGAGACATGAGATCACCATCCAGAGGATCATATCTAGGACTGGAGGTCAGAAGAGATCTCATAATCAGATTGAAGGAGGAGGGGGAGCAGCGCCCCGAGTTACAGTATAACCCCTGGCATTCACATTCACGATGTGGCAATGCGAGGGTCAGCACCGCCAGCAAGGCAACATCAGCAACAGAGGAAGAACCAGCAACCCCTAATGGGCTGTACTTATTATGGGAAGGCATGGCATACTAGAGATGTGTGTCGGGCATTGAACGGACAGTGTTTGATATGTGGAAGTCCAGATCATCAAGTTTCCACCTGTCCAATGATTTCGAGGTCAGGCGGACCAGTACAATTTCCTGCTCTGCCAGCACCAGGGGCAGGCCCGTACCAAGGACCAACGGTGGCAGTGAGACCGTTGGCACAACGTCCGTTAATGTCATCGGCTCAGATGTTTCGGCTGCTGGGACCGCCGATGCACCAGCAACAACATAGAACACCCCAGCATCACCAAGGCATGGGCCAGCAGTAACACCAGGCTAGGCCGCATCATGGGAACCAAAAAGGAGGCCAACGGCAGGCATTCAATCTGTCATTGGAAGAGGCATTGGCATCGGGAGATGTTATGGCAGGTAACATTCTCGTAGCATCATATCCTGCAGTAGCATTGTTTGATTCAGGAGCATCACACTCATTTATATCTGCACAATTTATGACACGATTAGGAATAGAATTCGAAGCATTGCCAGGGAGGTTGAATATACTCACTGGTAATGGGCTCGTAGGCGTTAGTAGAGTTATCCTAGCGTGTAGAGTTGTAGTGTGTGGGCGTTCCTTACCCGCCAGGTTGATAGAATTTTCTATGAGAAATTTTAACGTTATCCTAGGCATGGATTGGCTGAAAGACAGTTGTGCCACAATATATTGCTGTAGAGGGAGTATATCTTTTAATATTTTAGGCATGGAGCATTTTACCCTAGTCAGATCAGTGGCAACTCAACAAGAAGAAGGAATAGCAGCGGCAATGGAAGAAGTTCAAGTTCCGAAGATAGTTGAAGAGTTTATTGACGTGTTTCTCGAGGAACTTCCTGGTCTACCACCCATTAGAGATATTGAGTTCAGTATAGAATTAGCACCTGGAACTAAACCAATATCGGATCGTGTTTACAGAATGTCAGATTCAGAGCAGGCCAAGGTGTATCAGCACGTAGAGGAACTGAAGGCGAAGAAGTTCATTCGAGATAGTGAATCGCCATGGGCAGCACCAGTGGTACTTGTAGGGAAGAAGGATGGGCCATCAAGATTGTGCATTGACTACAGAAAGCTCAATGCGGTAACAGTAAAGAATAAGTACCCACTACCAAGGATCGACGGCTTGTTTGATCAGTTGAGCAGGGCAAGAGTTTTCTCCAAGATAGATCTTCGGTCAGGGTATCATCAAGTTAGAGTCGAGAAGAGGATATTCCTAAGACAGCATTCAGGTCGAAGTACGGGTATTACGAATTCCTAGTTATGCCATTTGGTTTGACCAATGCTCCAGCAATATTTATGGATTTGATGAACCGCATCTTTATGCCATACTTAGATCAATTTGTCGTTGTGTTTTTCGATGACATTCTCGTATATTCAGCTAGTGAAGAAGAGCACGAAGATCACCTCAAGAAAGTGTTACAGGTTCTGAAATAGAACCAGTTGTACGCCAAGCTCAGCAAATATGAGTTTTGGTCAGACCACATTTCATTCTTAGGGAACATCATATAAGGAGCTGGAGTGGCATTGGATCCCAATAAAGTAGAAGCGGTAGAAAGTTGGCCAATGCCTAAGACTGTAGCAGATGTGCGAAGTTTCTTGGGATTGGCAGGATATTACAGAAGGTTCATATCATACTTTGCAAGACTTTCAGCACTCATGACCCGCTTGACACGAAAGGATATGCCATTCGTCTGGTCGGCAGAATGCCAGGCATCATTTGAGAATTTGAAGCAGAAGTCGATATCGGCACCTATTCTTATATTACCAGTTGGACCCGGAGGTTTTACTGTATATTGTGACGCATCAGGAAAGAGACTTGGGTGTGTCCTAATGCAGCATGGGAAGGTGATAGCATATGCGTCTAGGCAACTTCGGGACCACGAGAAGAATTATCCAACTCATGACTTGGAGTTGGCGGCAGTAGTATTTACTTTGAAGCTATGGAGGTATTACTTGTACGATGATCGAGTGGACATGTACGCAGACCATAAAAGTCTGAAGTACATCTTTACTCAGAAGGAACTGAACATGAGACAGAGAAGATGGTTAATGTTGATCAAGGACTACGACATGGAGCTTCAGTATCACCCAGGCAAGACTAACATGGTAGCAGATGCTCTTAGCAGGAGAGGCGGCGCATTTATGTTGACATCATAAAAATATATTTTAGAAGATCTTCAGGAGATGGGTATCGAGGTTATACTTCCTAGTGATGTAGGAATTCTGGCAAGTCTACGAGTTCAATCCGACTTAGTAGACAGGATTAAGGCAGCTCAGGTACAGGACCCAAGGATTCAGAAGCTTAGGACAGAATGTGAGTCGGGACTCAGGAAGGAGATGGAAATTCACGAAGATGGTACACATAGATTTGGATCACGTCTATGTGTGCCAAATAAAGATATCAGACAGGAGGTTATGGCAGAAGCCCACAGTTCTCAGTATTCTATACACCCTGGAGGGACCAAATTGTACCAAGATATCAAGCAATACTTCTGGTGGAACGGAATGAAGAGAGAGATAGCTAGATTCGTTTTGTGTTGCTTAATATGTCAGCAAGTGAAGGCAGAACAATAGAGGCCAGCTGGATTATTACAACCGCTTTCTATCCCAGAATAAAAATTGTCACGACCCGCACCCGCTTTTCGGATACGAGACGTGTCCAAGCCAGCCTACGCAGCAGAGTCGGCGGTAGAACGCTGTCAAGCCCGCAAGAAAATAAATGCTCAAAAATATACATTTGCTGCTCATTCACATTTCTAATTTATTACAACATTTACAACATTTATATTTAAAGAAAAAATAAAGTTTTACAATTAAAGAAATTGATACAAATGCTTTCTATTCTAGGTTGTCCTCAACATACCCAAGTCTTCCCAATACTAACCGTGATCGCGGCTAAACCTGAAAAATGTTGGTTTCCAGTCAGGAATAGAACAAGTACACAAACCGACGACAATACAAAAACACAATAGAATTAACAAGACATAAAAATAGCATATGGAATATGAAAGCTAGTAAGAAAACTGATGACATGGCACGGTGGAAAAGTAAAAGGAAAAATAAAAGACATCTACCTATATGGTGTGAAATACCTTTTAATACGTGAACGGCTGGGCTAATACGGCACATCATACGATGGCTGTCGTTCAGTAAAGGTATGGCTAACTCATACGTGAGTGTGTATGACTTAGCTATCGTTCAGTAATATAATTAGGTTTGTTCACGTATTTACTTAGTATTTTCCCTTCCGACCCGTGTGACGAGCATGTCAACAAGCAGCAAGATATATGTATAGACATGAAATGAAAAGACTACTATGAATCGAAAAGCAATCAGAAAGTGTACTTGCCTGAGGTCCTTGCACAAACCGTAGTCACAAGCCGAGGGTGAAGGAAAGTCGATCTAGAAGCTGTCAACCTATAACATACATCGCACCACGAACAGTGCACGAAAACCACAAATTAATTCTAATGTTCTAGTTCTAAATAGTAGCTAGTTGGGTTACTAATTTAATAATAATTAATTCTATAATAATTCACTTAAAAACTTAATTTAACCTAATAATAATCTGAATATAATCTAAACATACAAGTTTGGCCATCAAAAGTCATGTTTCTCAATTTTGCAAACCATAGCACGCAAATCGAGACGTACCATTGACTTTTTGGTCAAACGCTATGAACTCTAGATTTTGAAAGTGCACCTTGGTAGATTTCAGTGCCACGAGTGCGCTGGAATCGACCGTGCCTCAAAATCATGCTTTGGTCAAAAGATATCGCCGTTATGGCTAATCGTGACCAAAACAGGAATCAACCGATCAGTTCTGAGTTCAACAGAATAAATAAAATATTAAATGAATGAAATAAATTTTGGATAAAATATATGTCGTAGGGCTCTGTGTTAGCTTTCCGAAACTTTAAACGGTTCATGATTTCGACTTCTAGTTCTCCCGGAATCTCGAAAACACCGAAACGTGTCAAGTTTCGGACAACCGACACTCTACGAATTTTCCAGAAATTTAGTTTCAGAAATTACGAAAATAAATTTGATATTCCGAAACTATACCTCAATACGCTTCCAACAAAAAAATAGCGCACGAAAAGCACGTCGGAGTTGGCGGAAATCGCTTTGGGAAGTCGAGATCTCTACTAGAACTCTCTCTCAAAAAGGCGGCAAAAATTTTTACTAGGGTCTCGAATATAATACTATATATATATAGGAGAGAGAGGCGGTTCAGCTGGGCGCCGACAGGTGGGCCCCCCGTGGGTAAATTTCTGGGTTATTATTTATTTAATTCAGAAAATCATTTAAAAATCATTTTAAGCCCGAATAAATTAAAATAAATTGCAGAAAAATCCAGAAAAATTCTAGAAAATTCTAGAAAATATTTTTAAGTGTCTAAAATCTAAATAAAATATTTTTAACATAAAATATCATCATGTGACCTCACAGTAAATTCCCAAAGCCTATAAAATATAAATTCTATAGGTTTTAATTATATAAAAATTTCCAAAAATTATAAAAAAAATCCAAAAAAATTCTAAAATATTCTATGAAATATTTTTAGTCATTTAGAGCCCAAATAAAAATATTGTGTCCCGAAATACCCCCGTATGACCTTACAGTAAATCCTAAAAGTCCTTAAAAATAATAAAACCTTAAATATTAAATACCTACAAATATCCAAAAATTGTAGAAAAATATAAAATAGCTAAATAATACATATATAAGCTATCTAGAGGTCATATGACCTTAATATGGTCATAGTCCACCGACAAGCTTTGACATGACTCACAATGGCCATAAAATTAATCATAAACAAATAAAATTAAAAAAATTAAAAAAAATTAGAAAGTGGGCTTACAAATCTATCCACCTTAGAAAATTTTCGTCCTCGAAATTTCAAAAGACACAAATAGGCACAACCAAGAATATCATCAAAATATGACATGACCAATCAATACGAATAAGCACGACAAAGAATATAATCAAGAAAATAATGTGATGAATGATCGAAATTGATCAGGCATATAGAATCAAAATCTAAATACGTTTTAGAAATATAGTGGAAGGAAATCAAAATAGGTTTTAAAGATGACAATTTGAAAATAGAAAAATATGAAAGAAATAAAGAACTAGTAGTTGTAGAGAAGGTTGTAACAAGAAATAAGATATCAAATAAATTTGAAAGAAAAAAATTAATAGTCGTATGCCAATAAAGGATATAGTCGTTATGATATTCGAAAATCATAAGTATATCCGAAGTCATTTAACCGAGAATCCATGCCTCGCCAGTGTACATCTGGCTGCCGTGAACCCTTGGTTTTATGACTCAAGTATAATATGTTATCGAACACTTGATCAACTCTACCCAATATTGACATAATAAATCAAAAGATCAATAATATAACTATAATATAGTTTTAGTAATATTCAACAACCTACGCAAACTTAAAATTATTTCAACTTAGGGGTCATGCCACGCCAGTGCGCTGCTGACTGCAGTGAACCCGCAGTCTCCATAATTCAAATAAATGGGGACAGTGCACATCTGCCTTACCATTGTATGTCACCGAAAATTATTTTAACTATAACCATAAGAATTTCAAAGGAACTTCGATAAATTCAATTAAGTCGATCATGATAAGAAAATATAAGTATCTGTTCTTGAGTAAAAGTATCAGTTTTGAAAACAAAATAATCACAAAATGAACAAAGATGACTTGAATTAATATATAGATAATTAAACCAAGATTAGGAATTAAAAATAAAACGATCGCAAAATAGTTTTGAAAATAAAACGAGGTTTAGAGAAGGCAGAAGATAAAATGGCACAAAAATGATCAAAATTAGGAATTGAATTCTGTGAAGGCCTAACTTACCAAGCGAATAGTCTACCCACCTTTGATCCTAACAACGTATCAAATATCTAATAGGGTTTAAAATTCAATAAATCATTGGCTAAATTATATGGCCTAATTAGCAACCTTAACTACCCAAGGGTCAAATTGAATAAGGGACTCCTAGTCCTAGTCATTTTCTAAAATTAAATTAGTCCTAGTTGTGAATGAGCATTTTCCTAGTCGTAGGCTTGCAGTAGTACGACTAATATTGGTACTACCACAAGTTCGCACAATTTGCGAAGACTGACCTGCATGGGCCACCACAAAAACTTGTCACGACCCGCACCCGCTTTTCGGATACGAAACGTGTCCAAGCCAGCCTACGCCGCAGAGTCGGCGGTAGAACGCTGTCAAGCCCGCAAGAAAATAAATGCTCAAAAATAAACATTTGCTGCTCATTCACATTTTTAATTTATTACAACATTTACAACATTTATATTTAAAGAAAAAATAAAGTTTTACAATTAAAAAAATTGATACAAATGCTTTCTATTCTAGGTTGTCCTCAGCATACCCAAGTCTTTCCAATGCTAACAGTGATCGCGGCTAAACCTGAAAAATGTTGGTTTCCAGTCAGGAATGGAACAAGTACACAAACCGACGACAATACAAAAATACAATAGAATTAACAAGACATGAAAATAGCATATGGAATATGAAAGCTAGTAAGAAAACTGATGACATGGCACGGTGGAAAAGTAAAAGGAAAAATAAAAGACATCTACCTATGTGGTGTGAAATACCTTTTAATACGTGAACGGCTGGGCTAATACGGCACATCATACGATGGCTATCGTTCAGTAATGGTACGGCTAACTCATACGTGAGTGTGTATGACTTAGCTATCGTTCAGTAATGTAATTAGGTTTGTTCACGTATTTACTTAGTATTTCCCCTTCCGACTACTCCGTGTGACGAGCGTGTCAATAAGCAGCAAGATATATGTATAGACATGAAATGAAAAGACTACTATGAATCGAAAAGCAATCAGAAAGTGCACTTGCCTGAGGTCCTTGCACAAACCGTAGTCACAAGCCGAGGGTGAAGGAAAGTCGATCTAGAAGCTGTCAACCTATAACATACATCGCACCACGAACAGTGCACGAAAACCACAAATTAATTCTAATGTTCTAGTTCTAAATAGTGGCTAGTTGGGTTACTAATTTAATAATAATTAATTCTATAATAATTTACTTAAAAACTTAATTTAACCTAATAATAATCTGAATATAATATAAACATACAAGTTTGGCCATCAAAAGTCATGTTTCTCAATTTTGCAAACCATGGCACACAAATCGAGACGTACCGTTGACTTTTTGGTCAAACGCTATGAACTCTAAATTTTAAAAGTGCATCTTGGTAAATTTTAGTGCCACGAGTGCGCTGGAATTAACCGTGCCTCAAAATTATGCTTTGGTCAAAAGATATCGCCGTTATGGCTAATCGTGACCAAAACGGGGATCAACCGATCAGTTCTGAGTTCAACAGAATAAATAAAATATTAAATGAACGAAATAAATTTTGGAAAAAATATATGTCGTAGGGCACTGTGTTAGCTTTCTGAAACTTTAAAAGTTTCATGATTTCGATTTCTGGTTCTCCTGGAATCTCGAAAACACCGAAACGTGTCAAGTTTCGGACAACCGACACTCTACGAATTTTCCAGAAATTTAGGTTCAGAAATTACGAAAATAAATTTGATATTCCAAAAATAAATTTGATATTCCGAAACTATACCTCAATACGCTTCCAACAAAAAAACAGCGCACGAAAAGCACATCGAAGTTGGCGGAAATCGCTTCGGGAAGTCGAGAACTCTACTAGAACTCTCTCTCAAAAAGGCGGCTGAAATTTTTACTAGGGTTTCGAATATAATACTATATATATATAGGAGAGAGAGGCGGTTCAGCTGGGCGCCGACAGGTGGGCCCCCTGTGGGTAAATTTCTGGGTTATTATTTATTTAATTCAGAAAATTATTTAAAAATTATTTTAAGTCCGAATAAATCAAAATAAATTACAGAAAAATCCAGAAAAATTCTAGAAAATTCTAGAAAATATTTCTAAGTGTCTAGAATCTAAATAAAATATTTTTAACATAAAATATCGTCATGTGACCTCACAGTAAATTCCCAAAGCCTATAAACTATAAATTCTATAGGTTTTAATTATATAAAAATTTCCAAAAATTCTAAAAAAAATCCAAAAAAATTCTAAAATATTCTATAAAATATTTTTAGTCATTTAGAGCCCAAATAAAAATATTACGTCCCGAAATATCCCCGTATGACCTTACAGTAAATCCTAAAAGTCCTTAAAAATAATAAAATATTAAATAATAAATACCTACAAATATCCAAAAATTGTAGAAAAATATAAAATAGCTAAATAATACATATATAAGCTATCTAGAGGTCATATGACCTTAATATGGTCATAGCCTACCGACAAGCTTTGATATGACTCACAATGGCCATAAAATTAATCATAAACAAATAAAATTAAAAAAATTAAAAAAAATTGGGAAGTGGGCTTACAGAAATGAGAACATATCACAATGGACTGTGTGACCGGTTTACCGAGATCACCAAGTGGTAAAGATGCTATTTGGGTGATTGTAGATCGGCTTACGAAGGTGGCATATTTTTTTCCTTTTAGAGTGGGGCAATCTACAGAAAGGTTGGCAGAATTATATATGCAGCAGATAGTCAGGCTGCATAGGGTCCCTGTCAGTATTGTGTCAGATAGAGATACCCATTTTACATCATATTTCTTGAAGAGTTTACATCATAGCCTGGGTACCAAGTTAAGATTTAGTACGGCCTACCACCCATAGACGGACGGGCAATCAGAAAGAATAATTCAGACTTTAGAGGATATGTTACGAGTTTGCACCCTAGATTTTGGAGGATCTTGGGAGAGTCACTTGCACTTAGTCGAATTCTCGTACAATAACAGTTATCAAGCCAGTATCCAGATGGCGCATTCGAAGCACTATATGGTAAGAAGTGTAGGTTGCCACTGGCATGGGATGATATCGAAGAGAGGAAGATGTTAGGCCCAGAAATGATTGTTCAGACGGTTGAAGTGGTTAAGGGGATTACAGTGCGACTTCGAGTTGCGCAAGATCGACATCGTCATTGGGCAGACCAGCATCGTAGGCCGCTAGAATTTTCTATTGGGGACCACGTGTTCTTGCGAATCTCACCTACCCGTGGGGTCATTAGATTTGGCATTCACGGGAAGTTGAGTCCACGATACGTGGGCCCATTTGTTATCCTTGATAGGGTAGGCGATATTGCTTATCGTTTATCCCTTCTACCTTCATTACGCGAGGTACACGATGTGTTTCATGTATCTCAGTTATGAAGGTATGTATCGGATTCAAGTCATATCCTCGATCATTCTGAGCTGGTTGTTGGTACCAACTTGTCTTACGAGGAGCAGCATGTGTCCACTTTGGACCAGAGAGAGAAGATACTCAAGAACCAAATAATTAGCCTTGTCCGAGTTGCTTGGGGTCATCACTCCTTAGGAGAGTCAACGTGGGAACGTGAGGATGATATTCGATCACGGTATCCGTACCTATTTGACTCACAAGGTATATTTCTTTTCGTGTACCTTGATTGTCTTGATTCCTCATGCTTATCACCCTATAAGTAGAAATTGCTTGATGTCATAGATTGATAGATATAGTTATATTTTGCTATTAATATTGTATGATGACTGCTTGCACAATAAAAATTGCTTGTACTTGGGATAGTCTAGCTCTGATATTTCTAGCCTGCTTGGAATTAAAATTCTACGGACAAAATTTTTCTAAGGAGGGTAGAGATGTCACTCCCCATCCCTAGAATACGTATTTTTATACGAGTATTGCTTGAATGTATTTATTTAATGCTTATCATACCATTATTTTTGTAATTTCATGCTAATTAATTTTTTTGTATTTTATTTTCTGCTTTCGCTTAAGCTCTTGGTTTATTTTGCTCATATTGAACCAATTTGGTTTAGTTTGGTTCATCCTGATAAGGGGTGGATGGCCTAGATCTTGTAGGAAGGAATAGGTGGTGGAGATCTTGACTTGGGCTTGATATTAATACCTCTTTACTTTTCTCTCTCTTCATTACTCTCATTTACTTCTTCTTCATCCTCCATTACTCTCCCACCAACCTAGAGAGCTTAGGCAAGTACAACTTGCTTCGTGATGGATCTCAATTTTTGTTGTTCTATTGTCTTCCTCACGAGATTCTAAAACACTCTAGTACTTAGCATTTTTAATTTCTATGGTTTATTTCATGTAGATCTAAGTTTGTTACATTTTCGGATATCTTGGGTTTTGATCTATTAAACCTTGTTATTTTCAAGTTTTGATTGTTCCATGTTGTAGAAAATTTTATTCTACCCTATTTTGACCTATAGAAGTCTAGATTTTGGGGCTTGTATTGAAGGTTGGAAAGTCTGGGGAAACCCCAACTTCACAGGTTCTTCTTTTCGAAAAAGTTGGAGAAGAAGAACAGTGCTTGACTACATGGCTTTTTCATGCGGCAAGTCCCATGCGGCTCCTTTTGGCTGCATAAGCATTTCGATCGTTATGCGGTTCCCTTTAGCCGCATGAGGCCCTCCCCCTCGAGCTGTATGAGCCCATGTTCCTTTAGCCGCACGAGGCCCTGTTCCCTTTAACCGCATGGCTTTCGGTCGCATAGGCCTTTAGTCGCATGGATTTGGTCGGCTGCTAGCCGCATGGCTCTCGACCGCATAGGTCTTTAGCCACATGGATTTGGTTGGCTGCTAGCGCATGGCTCTCGGCTGTATAGGCCTTTAGTCGCATGGATTTGGTCGGCTGCTAGCCGCATGGCTCTCGACCGCATAGGCCTTTAGCCGCTTGGATTTGGTCGACTACTTGCCGCATAGGCCTTTAGCCGCATGGCCCTCGGCTGCTTGCCGTATAGCCCCTGTTTTCCCTAGCCGCATACTGCATGGCCGTTTGGCCCTTGCTGTATGACGATCCTTGGCCGCATAGGCATGGCCCTTGGCTCCCGGGCCGCATGGGATTCTGATCCGATTCTGGCTGCATAGAGGGATCCTGACTTACCCAGTCGCATAGATGGGCATCCATCTACTGCCGCTCATAGTACCTTTTAGCTGTTTCTTGTCCCGAATTGACATTGATTATTACCTTGACTAATGATTGATCATGCATTCCTAGTTGGAACTAGAAGACTGGCTAGTCGTCTTATTGAATTGAATGAGACACGTTCATGTATGAACCATGAACCATTGCGATCGACTAGCCGATCCGAACATTGGTATATGGACACATGTTGACTTCTATTTTTCTGCAAAAGTAGCATATGTACCTTACGGTCAAGGCATAATTATTCCGTGGCTAGGCTTGATTGTTGTATTTTGCTATGTAAGACCTACAACCTAGCCGTACGGGTATCGTTGTAGAGTTATGCATATCGTACTCTGTACGGGAGTACTCATTCAGAATGATCATGATCCACGGCATGAGATTTCAATTAACATAGGGCCTACTAAGATAAATAAAAATAAATATTACATTGAGAGAATGGATTCTCAAGTTCTTACATGGCAACCATCTTGGGACAATTAGTGCCCCAACATGCTGGCTGGTTCCCACGGATACTGCAAATCTGTCGTACGGGTAGGGAGTGGTATCTGTTTATATTTACTGTATATTGATGACGGGCATCCCATTGAGACACGTCTAATTCATGATTGGCGCAATTGATTATTGGGTAGACTAGCCTTGCTTGTACTTTGTAAGAACTGAGGAAACCCTTATTGCATGTTTCCAAGACAACTTGGAACTCACAATAGCAAGCCGTAGTAGTTGCATGGCCGTTTAAATTGGTTTGTTTGTGTAATGTGCCTACTCTGTTAACTACTAAGATGAGCAGAACATTAGGACATGACGGGTCAACTTCTGTCCTTATTTGGTTGGAAAGTTGGCTCGAAGTGTCGTGATGATTGTACGAACCCAAGTAGCAAGCAGAGATCTATTTATCATATTCTTAACTCTTATCACTGGTTCTAGTTCCTCATATCGTACTTTCTTACGGTACTTGCTATTAGAGGTCTAACCTCTCTGGTTTTGCATGGCCAGATTTAGAGCCAGCTCCCGAGGACTCAGCTTACTTCCACCTCCAAGATGGTCAATACTAGAAGAATGATCGCAGGAGGACGCGAGTGGGTTCCTTGTTGTCGGTTGGCACGGACTTGCTTCCCTGTTTGTCTTATTACTTACTTTACTTATTGTCGGTTGGCACGGACATGTTAGTAGGACTGTCTTGCACTTACCTTTACATAATTATAACTAAGTCAGACTGCAGCTGATAACAATTGTGTATACCTTGCCATATCATCTGGCTATGTTTTGTACAGCCAGATCTGAAGAATATTTTGACTGAGCGTTTGGGACGCCTTACTGCTTTATTTATATGTTCTCTATTAGTGCTTCTTGTTTGAATGATTGAGACAATAGATGTTGATTGACCCTAGTAAGACTTAATGTAGTATGCACCCCCTCGTCTTTTTAGACAGCATTGATCGTATTATACGATATTCTTATACCCGTAATACGTAGCTGGCTGAGTCATTCTCCCGCTCTCCGGTATTTCGGTTCTGGGGCGTGAGAACGTGAGGTCCTTGCCTTCGATGATCGCCGTGACTTTGGGGTTTTAAACCTTCGGCAATCCTCATAGCACTTTGCGTATCTTCTCATGGTTGGAATAACCTTTTCCAAGAGAAGATAGCGGGTTGACGATGTCGAGGAATCTGGTAAACATTTGAGTGATCGTCTCATTAGGCTTCATCTTGAAAGCCTCATACTCTTGTGTCAGACGACTGATTTTTGATTCTTTGACTTGAGTGGTCCCTTCATGAGTCACCTCCAAAAAGCTTCCATACTTTGTACGAGGTGGTGCATATGGAGTCCCTGTTGAATTCAGTCCTATCTATGGCACAGAAAAGAGCATTAATAGCCCTAGCGTCTAGACTTGCCTGTTTTTTCTCTTGATCAGTATACTTGTCGTGTGGTTTCTCGACGAGACTCCCCTTGACAGTTATTCTGAAAGGTTTCTTGCAGCCATCAGTAACTACAGTCCACAGGTCAAAGTCTAGAGACTTAAGATAAAAACTCATTTTAGTCTTCCAATATGTGTAGTTGGTCCCATCAAATAGGGGTGGCCTATTTGTGGATTGACCCTCACCATAGTTGGTAGAGATGGGTTGTGTGGTTGCCATAGATCAACTCTAGGATGTAAATCTTGTATCAAGAGAACAGGGCTCTGATACCAATTGAAGTACGTGTTGGCAACTCTAGAGGGGGTGAATAGAGTACTTGTGACAATAATGATCAATTAAAAAATCAACTCTATTCAATCCCAACTAGCAAATAAATAATCAGAGTATAATTGCGAAAATTAAATAAAGATCAGAAAGCATACACAGACACAACAATTTTTAACATGGTTTCCTTCGTGGAGGACTAGTCCAGGCCTGAGAACTTTAGCTCAGAATTGAAATCCACTATTTGTGAAATAGCTTTACAACCACGTGCCTTTACACAGAAGAGCACGCCAACTTCTTGAAAGATCACTGAGGCAAAACTTGGAATTTTCCAAGTGACTTCTTCAAGCCTCTTGCACAAAACTTCTATTGACTCAGACCGAGCACCTTGTAGGCTTGAGAAGTTTTGTGGCTAGTAGATGAGAAAAATATGGCTCTTTAGGATGTATAGGCTATAGAAGTAGAAGAAAAGAGAAGAGTTGATGATTTAAAATGGGAGAAAAGGGTGCCTATATATATACTAGTTCTGGGAGACAGAGTTCGGCCAGAACTCTGTCCAAAATTCAAAAATTATGGCCGTTGGACAACTTGCAGTGAATAATCCCTAAAAATTAGCTCCTAGAAATTAGGAAATAGAGTTCGGCCCGAACTCTGCCTCCTTGGAGATAGAATGTTCATGGGCTGTTGGGCTTTGGCAGTTTGTCTTTTTTGTTTGGAGCTTTTTGGTTATCTAGTTTATGGTTGAGGTACTCAGTTTGACTCAACGTGCAATAGTCTAGACTCAATAAAAGTATACAAATTACAGACTTTCGATGACAAGTTCTAACAGTATTCGTCGAGCAGTCGTCGATAATGATTGTTCGACTTGATATGTGATAGTCGTCTGATTTGTAGCTTGATTGACGATTTATGTGTCGAGTTGGATCATATTAAATATCGATTTGTTAATTATCAAGATTAGGTTGACTGTGATCCAGTTTGGGTCAACTGATTGTTGGTTTATGACTTAGCGGTATGACTTTGTCATACGGACCGAATAGTATGGTTCCATAGTCCTGTTGAGACTAACGGAATCGATGACTCTTGAATAGTTGGCCTCGGAATAGACCATATGGTACAAAGGAATTGGAATAAAAATTGGATCATTGGATATTTTACTTGATGGATTATTAGAATGATGAGAATCGTATGTCTGGTCGGGATTTGACCGTAATGTTGCTAGATCGATCTTACTTGATCGTTGGGTAAATCTAGAATGAGCCTCTGTGGGAATTAGTTCCTTGATAATGACCCTATATAGATAGACTTGACCCTAGTGATCGTGGGCTGCATAACCAATTGCCGGCATAGTCGACAATGGCGATTAGTTGTTCAGACTGAGTTGAATCCCATAGGTTTGGGTAGAGTTGCCTCGAATAGTTGGTTGCATATTGGCCTGAGAATAAGAAACTAGCATGATCACTAGTAGCCGTCCACTCTAGGAAAGTCACATGAATGATTAGGTTTAGCTGTCAGTGTAGCTAACCTTAGAGACTTAACCGAATAATAGATGACCGTTGGCGACCCATAGGATGACCTAGTGGCATTGAACGAGAGATGGTGGTGATAAGTATTGACCTAAGGAGATGTATGCTTCAGCTTGTGCCTTAGAGATGTTTGACCCTCTTTAAGTTATATGTCGGCCGTAAGTGGGAAGTGCAATCGTAGGGTAAGACTTGAGTGGTGCGTGTCGAGCAGTAAATTATTCCATGAAATGGAATTGACTGCTTATAACGAGAATGTTTGATCGGTATCTATAGACGGGTAGCTGGGTTAACCTTGACTATTGCATAGAATTGTACCCTTAGCTCGGGTAATCGATAGTGGGTGACGTCGGATTGTATCTTTTAGAAAAGATGAATTGCCTCGGTAAGAAATATTGTTGGATTTGAAAAGGAATATGATTTCTTGTTGTGAACTATTGATATGATTGGCTCTAAGTTAGACCTTTGACCGAATGTTAGAAATATTATGCTTGGATAGAGAGCTTATCTGAGTTGACCATGATATTGAGTGTTGTGGCTGGAAAGATAGTGATTGTGGCGAAGCAATAAGTCAATTGAAAGGATGCTAAGTCAGATTTAGAAAAGAGAGTTATAATGTGGTTTATCGAATCGCACTAACATGGAAGTTGGATGAAGTACATATGTTTTGGGGACGCCTAAAATATGTGTATAGATCCAGCCGAAGTGATAGGTTGAGACTAACATTATGGAAAGAGTTTATCGCAATAGCATGGACTTTGGCTGAAATGCATATGTTTTGGGGACGTCTAAAATATGTGCATGGATCTAAACAAAGTGATATGTTTGCGACCAAGATAACAATGCTGGAAGAATATTGGTGAATCAATAGGAAGTTACAAGTATTTTGGAAAAGAGAAAGACGGATTGAATCATCGATGGTTTAAGTGGTACAATAAGATAGTGATTTTGAGATGATAGAGTGTGCTGAAATAAATATTTAATTGAAGCTGAATGAGTAACTCGTTACGACTAAGTGAATGAAGTAGATGAGTTGTTCCCTTAAGTTTTGAGGACGAAACTTTTTTTGAGTGGTATATTATGTAATACCCCCCTCAGCACGAGGTATTTGGTTCGCTTGCTAGATGCGATCAGAATGTTGGACCGTGACTTGAGTTGGAAATCAGAAGAATTTAGACTAATGTAGTCTCTCTTAGCTGGCTAGACGGAATGAGTATTGGAACGTGGCTCGCTGGTGGAGCTACGCTTAGTCTGAACGTGTGCAATCAGAATAATATAAGTGAGTGGAACTGTCCTCCCTCCTCCTTACTCCTCCACGCTTAATAAAAATGAATACTGAAGTGCTAAGAATATATCTCTAATGTCCCATACCTTGAATGCTGGATAATTGTGATGCTTTAGCTGCTAAATCAATATAGATGCTTATGTTGCATAATATTGAAAGGAATGACACATGAATATGGAATTGCTGAACGAATCACACTTGAATTGCTAATGTGACTTGATGCCTGTAAATGAATCAATAATGCCTCTTATGCTTAACGCTGCCGGAACAAGTAAAACACTTGAATAATGAGATGCCTTGTGAAGGATAGAATAGATAATGTACTGGCTATGAGAATTGAACAAAATACTTGAATCATGTACACTCTGTATAACTGTTGCATGAATACAGAATGTTACCTGTCCCTTATAAACAATGAAAGAATGAATAAATATCCCTATGAAATGAATGAATGTTATATTCCTTATCGAAAGGAACGATATGAGAAACGTTGCAAGGAAGTAATGAATGAGAAATGATAAAGCATGGGATCGTTGAGATCACCAAATGAAATAATGGTAATGATGAAATAAGTAAGTCATTGAATATGACTTAATGATGAACCGTTGCATTTACTTTATTTAATATATTTTACCTTGCGATTATGTTCACAATCGAGTCGGACACGCATTCGCATGGTCATGGACAACTTGTTTACAAGGTTTAAGATTTAATTTCCTCGAACGATACCGGGGTGCCGGGACCGATTCGACCTAGAAGGAAATAATGATGAGTGCTTTGGGAACACGGATAAGGTGGGGTGGCATAGAGGCTCGCCACCTACTATGTTGACCGTATTATCTTGAAGTGAAATGAAAAGAGTCCATGTGGTTTAACAACACCAGTGACCATGTAGTCAGGATGCACGCTAATGAATATTTTTGTGCAGGCAGAGTAAAGTATAGCTGCTAACCTGTATTTGATACAGGTACGAGAAGTCGGCTATCGGTAAAAAATCACATAATTTTGATATTATTATATGTTGGTTCAACTTACCAGCTTAACATGCTAAATAAAACGATGCTGTGTTGTTGCCTTTAAATGAGAAACTCTATAACATGCTCAACATGTTAAATACGATTTGCTAATGTATTGCCTTTTAGAATATTGCCATAACCTGTTGAACGATAACACCAAGTATGCTAAACGATGCCTTCCAGGAATATTTCCATAATATGCTCAACGTATTAACTCAATGTTGCTTAGATGATGCCTTACACAAAGAAATGCTATATCATGCTATAACATGTTTACTTACTTCAATGTTTCTGCTCAAGAACTGTAAACGGATGCTAGGCCCCAAGTAGAAAGATCATTCTATTAAATGCTTGCTAAAATTGACCAGTTAGTGTTGGTTTAGGCGAGTGGGTTGGATTCTGCTCGCCAGTACATAGATGATGTACTGACCCACGTTTGTGGACATGTGTTCGTGCTTGGGAAGTTCGGTACATGTGGATTGGCTTGATTGGTCCCGGACATCGAAGATTTATTGGACATACAGAAGCTCTCCTTGTACAAGATGATGTCTTCTGTTTATAAAGGACATAATGTATGAAATAATGTAATCAGTTGTACCAGTGAGTTGTAAGCCAAGTCGGTATATCGAGTTGTAATCCAATGTATCAAAGTATCAAATATAATCTTTATGGCTTCTATTCAGTTAGCTGTCAATGTGAAGTGAGATGTGTTGTAAGCATTGTACTTCAATACCAGTTTTGTACTCTACTTCAATTATCAATAAAGAGAATAAAGTTCTATATATCTCTGTACAACTTCAAGTTATCCTTTTATTTTTACTGCTATAATGAAGTGATATATTTATATTCAATAAGAAAGATTGACCTCATTAACTTTAATTTGTCTGTTTCTGCCGCTGTGATGTGCTCCTATTTGAAGATTATCAATTATACACCATCTTTGTCTTGTACAAGTGCAATACCAGACTTGTACGGCATCACGCCCAAGCGAGGACGATCGATTCCAAGAGATAAATATGTGAATAAATGACCTAGAATCAGGACGTGACATCCCGTAGTCCTTCCTAGGCCGAACGGTCCTAACGCCCTAGCGAACTACGTTCGAGGGAAGAAAACACCCGTACACGAGCAATATATCTTTAAGTCCATTTGACCATGTAACACATCTTATTTTTCATACAACCAAGCAAATTCGCCTATCTCTATTTCAATTGGCACAATATCCGAACTCAATGTTCATCAACGAACGCCCCGAAGGCCATAAATATTTTGAAGACACCATGCCACATTGGACAGTTCTGCCACATTCGTGCCACAACAGTTCCCTTCGCAATGAAGCCATCATTTGTAAGTCTCGAGCATGTAAGCACGCTTTGATATAGTTATTCTCCACTCCTTCCATCGTGCATTCGATGTACGCCTCGATTCAGTATTTTTGTATTCTACGCCTTAGTATTTAATGCGTTAGACTTATGTTCCTCCCTCCGACTCGTGCAACTGAGGCACGCCTCGATAGGGTATTCAATGTTCTATAGATCGTGCACTGAGGCACTCGCACCGATATAGTCTTACAATGTTCTAGCATACTAACTCGTGTACGGGGGCACGTAATGACTCGTGTGCTGAGGCACTTGTCGATACAGTTATCCCATGTTCTTATGGCTTGCGCACCGGGGCGCTCGCCTTTGTGATACATTTGATGTACGATTCATTTTAAATTGTTCTATCTAGTGTTCGACACGCACTATGTTTCTCTCCTTCGAAGCCACACCCGTGGTCTCGATAGGTTAACTTAGCATATAATGATATATTTTACTTAGGCATGAAGGAGTTAGAAAGAGAAGTCAAAGTCCCTCCACCTTAAGCCGATACGTCTTGTTGTTTGCTGAGCCGATGCGGCTCAATTCTATAACTTTATTGCACGGCCAAATCTTCTGACTTAGCCATTCGAGCTCTTTTTGTTTTATTGACCTACTCGATCGATTCCGGCCTACTATGCCTAAGTCCCAGCCTGTTGCGAGGCAGTGATTTGGGTTTTACGGACCCGTTGCGAATGAGACAAAATGTCGACCTCTAATATTTCAACGTAAACGGATAGCATGCATATGAAACCAACTAAAATAAATACTTGCAATGATTCGGACTTACGCCTTGGGTTGATTCAATTTCTTAGAATCTTCGAGCCGACTCAACGCACTTATCCTTCGGGGCAATGCAGCGCTTCGTATCGATTCAACTCTATGCATTTCTTTGGGACAATGCAACTCTTCGCATCGACTTAGTTCGATGCATTGCTTAGGATAATGTAACTCTCGTATCGATTCGCATCGATACATTTCATTCGGTCAATGTGACTCTTTGAGTCAATGTCTCAGTGTAATGCGTCGTGCGGAGCGGGGCATTACAGCTAACACATTATATAACCAATATAGAAACCTAATTAAAACTGAGATTTAAGTATCAAATGTCCTAAGAGTCATTTCATTAAATACTTGATGTGCGTATTCGATACGGTACGATACGTCTGTGATATGCACCTGTGACGCCCCAGAACCAGAATACTGGAGAGCGGGGGCGTACATAGCCAGCTACGTATATTGAAATGAAATCCATCTCGCTATACGGTCACGGCTGTCTAGATATGAGGGTTTACTACAAGCCAACGGTCTCTTAAGGTCAAGCCTATTGTCTCAATCTCAAGCAAGTAATATAGTTACAAGATGTTAGACCACCAAATATACAATAAAAGGCGTCCCAAATATTACATATTCAGCTGATCATGAAGCTAGTCATACAAAATACGAGGACTAGCAAGAGTTAAGTCATACATGATCAACCCTAGGATTTGTTAATCATGTTTACAGCCCGCAGGCAGACAGTAAGTAAATATGCATCGAGCTAACAGGTGCTCGTCGGCTAAACGCCTCAAAAGAATAATTTACAACATAGTGAGCTAAGCAAAATGGAAAACCCATTCGTAGCCCGGGTTCCTTCTAGTCGCCACTATTGGACTGGAAGTTCGATAGATCCTCGGGTGCTGCTCCGAAATCTGGCTACACAAAACCAGCTGGGTCAAACCCCAGAAAGAGCAAGTGCCACAAGGAGGCCACGAAATAAGAACAAAAGCCAGCATATCAGAACATAAGAAAATGGAAGAAAAGTACAAGTAATAATAAAGAGTACATCAGGACAATAAACGACTAGAGACGTGGAACCATTCTGGGAGCCATGTTACAACCGTAAACCAAACAAGGGCCGGGGTTGTAACCCTTCGCCTGAATAGCACTTTGTCTCTACCCATTTATTCTTAGAGATAAGTAAAACAATCATGTTCAGGAGTACTAGGTACAGGGACTAGACGAGACTTAGACAAGGCTAGACACCATCCATTCACAAGCGGCCAAGCAAATACTATGGCTTACTACTTAACTAACTAAGGTTATCACAAGCCTAATTACTAACAAGATGCAACGAGAAATTTCCAGTCCCAAGCCCTGCAGACTATCCAGTTATCCTTCCGCGGGTTGAGAGTATGGTTGGGTACATCGCCCGGAGACGATATACCCTTAGGTGACTTAGAGGGTGCAACACATGACAGTGTACTGAAAATGTGCCCTACTCGTCGGCATGCTACAATTCCATTTAAAGCGCCCAGATAACGAGATCGCCTATGACTGGAAATTCTTCATGAGCTATAGTTAGATCTAGTCATTAGCCTAATCCATATTCAATGTGAATCCCTGACCGTGGTAACCAGGAAGTCACGTCCTAGACATGATGCAAGACAAGACAAGTGGATTACACAAAGCAGCAAGAATGAATACCCATGGAGTCAGAGTTGATTATACAAGTCAAGTTGGCTATCGCAACAGCATCAAATCTTAGTCAAGTTATAGGTTACGAGTTACGAGTTACAAGTTACAAGTTACAAGTCAGGAGTGCGCCGCCACGAGCCACTATCAAGTTATCCAGTACCAAGATTAATTATGAATCACAGGTCACAAGTTAATAGCGCACCCCACCGGGTCACTATCAAGAAGGTCAGAAAGCACTAGGATCATAAATCACACAATTCACGAAAACCGTACTAGTCATAAGCAAAACACCTAAAACCGTGCCAGTTCGTGTTGGGTCAAGACAGTCGTGTTGTGTGAAACAAGATCTCAAAACTCCAATCCACAAAAGAGTAGCCAAGTCCATGGAAATAAAACCAAATCACCATGGGCAAGTGGGTTGCGCAGGGGGTCAGATTACGCTGGGGGAAATAGACTGCACAGGGGAATGTACTGTGCTGAGGTATAAACTGCGCTGAGGTTGGGTTGCGCTGAGATTGGGTTACGTTGGGAGTGAGTTGCGCAGGGTTGAGCTGCGCTGAAGCCGAGCCGCGCTGGGAGCGAGCGGCGCAGTTGTCAGTGCGCCAACGGAAGGAAGGCGCTGGAGCTAAGGAGCGCCAGCGCAAGTCAGCCCGGCGCAAAGCGCTGGCCGAGGAGTTGCACAGTTCGGCCATGCACTAAAGAGCGCTGGCCGAGGATCATCTTCTCCACCAAGCCGAGAGGAAGACCCCAAGAACTCCAAAATTCCAATCTTCATAATTTAGCCAAAACAAAACCAAATTTGGATTTTTAAAGTTCTAACTTGTGTAAAATTGAATTCTCTTCAACATGGAAGCCTTAAACAAGGAAAAATCTAAGTTTAATAGATCAAAACCAAGAAAATCCAAAAATTGTTAAAACTTAGATCTAGAAAAATGGAAGCTCCAACTCATAAAGTGCCCAATTCTAATGTTGTTCACCATGGCCTAATCTAGCTAATGGACAAATAAAATAGGGTTCTTATGTGGTGGCAAGGTGCACTTGCCTATGGTGTTGGTGTTGTGTGGAGAAAGGAAGAAGAAGATGAAGAAATTAATAGAAGTTATGAGGAGAGAGAAAGTTAGGTGGGGTTTTAATGAGGGTTGATGTGGTGTGATGAGGGTGGAGGTTAGCTAAGTGTGGTCCAATGCATACTAAACCAAACCAATTCCTTCTCCATAAAATAAAACCACGCCAGGTTCAAAACCCATTTTACGAAAAAACTAAAATCTGCTAGTTAGGCCAAAACTCAATTACAGGCCAAAATCCGAGAAAATAAAATACAGGTCCGAAATACACATAAGCATAATCAAGATACGTATTCTGAAATACGGGCATTACAACTCTACCCACCTTAAAAGAATTCCATCCTCGGAATTTAAATCAAGATGCTTAGAGATGTAAGAACCAGCTATGCTATCCACAATCAAGCTATACTAAGCAAACAATCAAGCAATCATACATGCAAGCAAGGGATGGAAAGCATAAGGCATAAGGAAGACATTATACCTTACGAGTCAAACAAGTCGGGATATCGCGATCGGATATCGTCCTCACGCTCCCACGTTGACTCACCTAGAGAGTGATGACCCCAAGCAACACGGACTAAGCTAATAGTCTTGTTCTTGAGTATCTTTTCTCTCCGGTCCAATATAGACACGGGCCTCTCCTCATACGAAAGGTTGGTACCAACAACCAATTCTGAATGGTCCAGGATATGGCTCGGGTCCGGGATGTACCGTCGTAATTGGGACACATGGAATACATCATGCACCTCTCTTAGCGACGGCGGAAGAGCGAGACGATAGGATACATCTCCTACTCGCTCCAGGATATCGAACGACCTTATATACCTAGGACTAAGCTTTCCCCGTACGCCAAAGCGAATGATGCCGCGGTTAGGCGAGATCCTAAGGAATACATGGTCGCCGATAGCAAACTATAAGGGACGTCGATGAGCATCGGCCCAATGGCGCTTACGATCTTGGGCCACTCGAAGACGATCTCTGATTCTTCTGACCACTTTAACTGTCTGGGTAATCATTTCTGGACTGAGCATCTGCCTCTCTCCAACATCATTCCAGGCTAACGGGGATCTGCACTTCCTGCCATATAAGGCCTCGAAAGGTGCCATCTGGATATTGGCCTGGTAACTATTGTTGTACGAGAATTCCACCAGGTGCAGGTGATCCTCCCATGAACTACCGAAGTCAAAGGTACAAGATCTCAACATATCTTCAAGAGTCTGGATTGTGCGTTCCGACTGACCATCTGTCTGCGGGTGATAAGCTGAGCTAAACTGAAGGTGAGTCCCCAAACTCTCTTGCAAGCTGTGCCAAAAGTGTGATATGAATCTTGAATCCCTGTCTGAGGTGATACTGACGGGCACACCGTAAAGCCTGACAATCTGCCTGAGGTACATTTCTGCTAGCTGAGCCGTCGACTGACCAACTCTGAACGGAAAAAAGTGAGCTACCTTCGTGAGCCTGTCAACTATAACCCAAATAGCATCTCGACCAGCTGGGGATCTAGGCAATCCAGTCACAAAATCTATGGTCACATGCTCCCACTTCCATTCTGGAATCGGTAAGGGCTGAAGAAGTCCAGCAGGCCTCTGATATTCAGCCTTAACCTGCTTACAAACCAAACACCGAGAGACAAACCGGGCTATCTCCCTCTTCATGCCATTCCACCAAAAATGTGGATGAATATCTCTATACATCTTCGTGCCACCGGGATGAATAGAGTACTGTGAACTGTGAACTGTGAGCTTCTGCCATGATCTTCTGTCTGATATCTCCACTGGGTACACAAAGACGAGTACCGTGTCAAAGTGTACCATCTCTATGAATGTACAACTCTGGCCTTCTTCCTGCCTCACACTCTGCTCTGAGTCGCTGAATCTTGGAATCTGTAGACTGCGCCAACCGGATTCTCTCAACTATGTTGGACTGAACCTGTAGACTGGCCATCAACGCCATGTTGGTAGGAAGAACTACTTCAATTCCCATCTTCTGAAGATCTGCCAATTCTGGTTGCGCCGTTAAGAAGTAAACTCCGGCTCTCCTGCTCAATGTATCTGCTACAACGTTGGCCTTCCCTGGATAATATTGCAAGTCCACATCGTAGTCCACCAGTAGCTCGAGCCATCTTCTCTGCCGCATGTTAAGGTCCTTATGGGTGAAAACATACTTCAGGCTCTTGTGATCAGTAAATATCTCCACTCTATCTCCATACAAGTAGTGCCGCCAAAGCTTAAGTGCAAACACTACCGCTGCCAGTTCTAAGTCGTGGATCGGATAATTCTTCTCATGATCACGAAGTTGGCGTGATGCATAAGCTATTACCTTCCCATGCAGCATCAAGACACACTCCAATCCTCTGCCTGAAGCGTCGCAATAAACTGTGAATCCTCCGGTCCCATCTGGAAGTGTAAGAATAGGAGCCGTTACCAAACCTCACTTCAACTTCTCAAATAATTCCTGATACTCTGCTGTCCAAGCAAACTGCATATCCTTGCGGTTCAACTGGGTCATCGGCGTCGAAATCCTTGCAAAATTTGAAACGAATCGCCGGTAGTAGCTGGCCAATCCAAGGAAGTTGCGAACCTCTGCCACTGAACTAGGTACTGGCCATGACTCGATAGCCACAATCTTCTGGGGATCCACTTTCACTCCTCCTCGGGTAATGATATGACCCAAGTATGAAATGCAATCGAGCCAAAACTCGTATTTACTGAACTTGGCGTACAACTGATGCTCTCTAAGCGTCTGAAGGATGATTCTGAGATGCTGCTCATGCTTTGCTTCGCTCTTGCTGTAGACCAGGATATAATCTAGGAACACGATCACGAACTGATCCAAGTGAGGCATGAAAATGCGATTCATGAGGTCTATGAATACGGCTGGCGCATTGGTCGCTCCAAAGGGCATAACAAAAAACTCCCAATGTTCATACCTCGATCGAAAAGCTGTCTTCGGAATGTCCTGCTCTCTGACTCTGATCTGGTGGTATCCTGACCGCAAGTCTATCTTCGAGAATACTGAAGCCCCTTTGAGTTGATCAAACAAGTCATCTATCATGGGGAGAGGGTATCTGTTCTTGATTGTCACTGAGTTGAAGGTACGATAATCTACACATAATCTGGACGTACCATCCTTCTTCTTCACAAAAAGCATCAGGGCTCCCCAAGGCGATCCACTTGCACGAATGAATCCCTTGGTCCTGAGTTCTTCGATCATCTTGTACAAAATCTCCAACTCTGAAGGCGCCATCCTGTAGACTCGCTCTGATACTGGTGTTATCCCTGGGATCAAGTCTATAGTGAACTCGATCTCTCTCTCTGGCGGCATCCCTGGAAGTTCCTCTGGGAAGACATTTGGAAACTCTTCAACTATCCGGGTAACTGTACTGCTGCTACTGCCATCCGCAATACTGGGGGAGATGGCTCCACTGCGCCTCTGGAAAATAAAAACTCTGGCTCGCCTGGAATGCTAAAAATAACTGTGCCAACATGGCAGTCTATCCTAGCATGCTGGTTCCTCAACCAATCCATGCCTAAGACTACATCATAGTCTGCCATAGGGAACTCTATAAATCTAGCGGAGAACTCTCTACCGCTAACTACGATCCGACACGAGGAAAATACTCAATCTACTCCCACAAGACCATTACCAGTAAGTATATTGAGCGTTACTGATAATGACTCGGGCTCCAATCCTATCCGTGTCGCGAATCGTACAGACATGAATGAATGTGATGCACCAGAATCAAATAATATCGATGCTGGAGAGGAGTTGACGAGAATAGTACCTACCACTACCTCACCTGGTGCAACTTCTTCTTCCATAGCCATCATCATTGCCTGACCTTGTCCTCTGGCTGCGGGTCCCCTCTGCTAGAAACCTCTCTGCCTGCTCTGCACTTGGGCTTGGGTATATTGCTGCTGGTTCTGCTGATGAAACGCCTGGGCCTGAGGCAACAATGGCCTCGGGTACTGCTGCTGCATAGGTGCTGGTCCCCTAACCGACGGACTGGTTAGGTTGGAAGAGGATGAACTACCCCTATTCGGGCAGGCCCCTATCTTGTGATCTGCCGCTCCACAAGCCAGACACAATCCCTGCGCCCTGCGACAATCTGCCACCATGTGCCCTGGCTTTCCGCAATGAGAACATCCCATCACGGAAGTCTGCTTCTGCTTCTGCTGCTACGGATACGTCGGGGTTGAATGCTGAACCGACGTTACTGAGGCCGCCCGCCTCGGAGTTCCAATGGTCAAACCCCTAACTGCCGGGGCTGGAGCTGATGATTGGTGCATCTGATTGTGGGACCGCTTCCTACCTCCGGTCCTATCCACGATCCTCTGGGAGGTGTACTCGTGCCTCCTAGCTGCCCTCAATACTGCATCGAACGTCTGGTGCTCAAACTGCTCAACTGCCAATAAGATCTCCAAATGCAGCCCCTGCTGGAACCGCTGGGCCCTATCAAACTCGGTTGCCACCAAGGTGGGGGCAAACCTACTGAGTCTAGAAAACTCAGATGCATAACCGTCGACCGTCCTGCCTCCTTGCTTCAAGTTGGTAAATCTCGTCTGCAGGTCGTACCGAGCTACAGCATCAAAATACTTCGTTTGGAATCTCTCTCTAACACCGTCCAAGTAACCGGCACTGCTAATCCCATGGCCTGCGCCGCCCACCAACTGCAAGCCAAGTCTAGCAACTGTAGGCGTACCACCGCCACCTTCTCATTCTCAGGTGTCCTAGCTGCTTCCAGAACCACCTCGGTATCCTGAAGCCAAGCGTCCGCGGCAATCGCATCTTCGCTGCCGTCGAAGAAGGGAGGGTTCAAGCGCTTAAAGCTGTTGGCCGCGCTGTTCCCTGGATGACCGCCTTTGGTCAAAGCATCTGCCACTGCCTGGTATAAGGCATCTCCCCTACGATCCTGGGAAGCTATCAGGGTCCTGAGGAAACCTACCAAGGTGCCATCATCAGGCTCGGCGGGCTGGACAGGCTGAACTGGTAGCTTTCCTCCAGTAGGCACAACTTTGGAGGCTACTCCGGAATGATGGGCTCCGGGTTGCTGGTCCATGGGAGTTGCTCCGCCTCGCTGATCAGTGGGGTCAGGAACAATGTCGCTGAAGAAGACGACATAGGAAACAATAAGGAAGGACCAGGACAGATCAACGATACAAGCATGTGATCAGGTCAAGATTCTCAGGGATTTGAAGATATGAGCAGAGATCAAGGGCGAATACTGATTGAGACATCTATTAGGTAACCCTCACATTCTTGAATGCCAAGACCTGCATGGGCCACCACTTAAACCATGTGACGCCCCAGAACCAGAATACTGGAGAGCGGGGGCGTACATAGCCAGCTACGTATATTGGAATGGAATCCATCTCGCTATACGATCACGGCTGTCTAGATATGAGGGTTTACTACAAGCCAACGGTCTCTTAAGGTCAAGCCTATTGTCTCAATCTCAAGCAAGTAATATAGTTACAAGATGTTAGACCACCAAATATACAATAAAAGGCATCCCAAATATTACATATTCAGCTGATCATGAAGCTAGTCATACGAAATGTGAGGACTAGCAAAAGTTAAGTCATACACGATCAACCCTAGGATTTGTTAATCATGTTTACAGCCCGCAGGCAGACAGTAAGTAAATATGCATCGAGCTAATAGGTGCTCGTCGGCTAAACGCCTCAAAAGAATAATTTACAACATAGTGAGCGAAGCAAAATGGAAAACCCACTCGTAGCCCAGGTTCCTTCTAGTCGCCACCATTGGGCTGGAAGTTCGGTAGATCCTCGGGTGCTGCTCCAAAATCTGGCCACACAAAACCAGCCGGGTCAAACCCCAAAAAGAGCAAGTACCACAAGGAGGCCACGAAATAAGAACAAAAGCCAACATATCAGAACATAAGAAAATGGAAGAAAAGTACAAGTAATAATAAAGAGTACATCAGGACAATAAATGACTAGGGACGTGGAACCATTCCGGGAGCCAGTTACAACCCGTAAACCAAATAAGGACCGGGGTTGTAACCCTTCGCCTGAATAGCATTTTGTCTCTACCCATTTATTGTTAGAGATAAGTAAAACAATCATGTTCAGGAGTACCAGGTACAGGGACTAGACGAGACTTAGACAAGGCTAGACACCATCCATTCACAAGCGGCCAAGCAAATACTACGGCTTACTAACTAGGGTTATCACAAGCCTAATTACTAATAAGATGCAACGAGAAATTTCCAGTCCCAAGCCCTGCAGACTATCCAGTTATCCTTCCGCGGGTTGAGAGTATGGTTGGGTACATCGTCCGGAGACGATATACCCTTAGGTGACTTAGAGGGTGCAACACATGACAGTATGCTGAAAATGTGCCCTACTCGTCGGCAGGCTACAAGTCCATTTAAAGTGCCCAGATAACGAGATCGTCTGTGACTGGAAATTCTCCATGAACTATAGTTAGATCTAGTCATTAGCCTAATCCATATTCAGTGTGAATCCCTGACTGTGGTAACCAGGGAGTCACGTCCTAGACATGATGCAAGACAAGATAAGTGGATTGCACAAAGCAGCAAGAATGAACACCCACGGAGTCAGAGTTGATTATACGAGTCAAGTTGGCCATCGCAACCTCATCAAATCTTAGTCAAGTTACAAGTTACAAGTTACGAGTTACAAGTTACAAGTCAGGAGTGCGCCGCCACGAGCCACTATCAAGTTACCTAGTACCAAGATTAATTATGAATCACAGGTCACAAGTTAAGAGCGCACCCCACCGGGTCACTATCAAGAAGGTCAGAAAGCACTAGGATCATAAATCACACATTTGACGAAAACCGTACTAGTCATAAACAAAACACCAAAAACCGTGCCAGTTCGTGTTGGGTCAAGACAGTCGTGTTGTGTGAAACAAGATCTCAAAATTCCAATCCACAAAAGAGTAGCCAAGTCCAAGGAAATAAAACAAAATCACCATAGGCAAGTGGGTTGCGCAGGGGGTCAGATTGTGCTGGGGGAAATGGACTGCGCAGGGGAATGAACTGCGCTGAGGAATGAACTGCGCTGAGGTATGAACTGTGCTGAGGTTGGGTTGCGCTGAGATTGGGTTACGCTGGGAGCGAGTTGCGCAGGGTTGAGCTGCGCTGAAGCCGAGCCGCGCTGGGAGCGAGCAGCGCAGCTGTCAGTGCGCCAACGGAAGGAAGGCGCTGGAGCTAAGGAGCGCCAGCGCAAGTCAGCCCGACACAAAGCGCTGGCCGAGGAGTTGCGCAGTTCGGCCATGCGCTAAAGAGCGCTGGCCGAGGATCATCTTCTCCACCAAGCCGAGAGGAAGACCCCAAGAACTCTAAAATTCCAATCTTCATAATTTAGCCAAAAGAAAACCAAATTTGGATTTTCAAAGTTCTAACTTGTGTAAAATTGAATTCTCTTCCACATGGAAGCCTCAAAACAAGGAAAAATCTAAGTTTAATAGATCAAAACCGAGGAAATTCGAAAATTGTTAAAACTTAGATCTAGAAAAATGGAAGCTCCAAATCACAAAATGCCCAGTTCTAATGTTGTTCACCATGGCCTAATCTAGCTAATGGACAAATAAAATAGGGTTCTTATGTGGTAGCAAGGTGCACTTGCCTATGGTGTTGGTGTTGTGTGGAGGAAGGAAGAAGAAGATGAAGAAATTAATGGAAGTTATGAGGAGAGAGAAACTTAGGTGGGGTTTTAATGAGGGTTGGTGTGGTGTGATGAGGTTGGAGGTGAGCTAAGTGTGGTCCAATGCTTACTAAACCAAACCAATTTCTTCTCCATAAAATAAAACCACGCCAGGTCCAAAATCCATTTTACGAAAAAACCAAAATCTGCTAGTTAGGCCAAAACTCAATTACAGGCCAAAATCCGAGAAAATAAAATACAGGTCCGAAATACACATAAGCCTAATCAAGATACGTATTCCGAAATACGGGCATTACAGCACCTCAAATGGATCCAAAAATGACCCAAAGCATTCCTAATGTCAAGGGGGATTCTAAATGAATGCATCTACACTAATGAAAGAAATTTAGAGGGTATAAAGGCTTTTACCACTTGGGAGATGGATTCCCAAGGAACAACTCCTAGATTTAGATCTCCCCCAAGCTCCAATGGCCAAATTGCTCCAAATGCTCCCAAGCTAGCCAATAGAGGCTTCATATCTTCAAGGGGAAGAGTTTACAATTGGTTTGAGGGAATTTGGACTCAATTTGGGAGATAGAAAAAATTTGGGGAAGAACACAAATTAGGGTTAGGGTTTCTAATGAAAGGGGAAGAAGGGGGAGGCTCACATATGGCCGGCCATAGGGATTTTTAGGGTTTAGTTTGGGTGCAAATGTCTAAAAGCCTTCATATTTGTTATGTAAAGCCCTTTAAGGAAAGGCCCATTCTAGCTTGTTGATTTTAGCCTACAAATAGATTCTAAGTGGTTTCTAGCTATATTAAAGTCGAACCAACTAACTAGAATAAATCTAAAGTTGTCTAATCTCACTAAGTTTTCTTGGTCATGACTAATTTCTAATCAATGTGGTTCTAAGGTTAACCAAAACATTATACTAACACAAAGTATTAATTAAAAGATATTTAAAATAATCAAAATTTTACAAATTACCAAAATATCCTTATTCTAGAAAGTGGTAGTGACACCTCTTGGGACCATGAACTGTAGCGGACCGGGCCAAGCCAGGCTATAGGTGAAAAATCTCAGCCCAACCCGACACGTGACCCACGACACGGTCGGGCTGGGCCGGACCGGGTTTCGGGCCGTGCCGTGCCGTGCCGGATCAGGCCTGGCCCAATTGACAGCTCTATTTATCTATAAACGTTAAACTAAAATTATATTAAATGTTACAACTTTTTCATCATATGTATAATCACTACACTACTCAAATCCTCGGATTGGCAATTAGCAGGTGTTCCTATAAGTCTACTGTAACAATATATTCTCATCATATCAATGAGATAGGAACATCTACCAGAAGCGCCAAGAGTCCTCGAGAGTAACACTCAACAAAATGCTACTATGCTTTGTACTGGTGAAGGAAGGTTGGCTGCCTTGTTGCCATGGTTTTTGGGCTGATTGCTCCAGTTTTGATCTGTGGTGTATAGTAAACAGCACTGCAGGAAGATAGCGCGTGCAACAGCATTGCTGCGAGAGAAGAAGTTTAGGACGCTACTTTACATGATCGAGTAATCAAAATTTAGTAGCAGCATAACGAATTTCTAAATATTAATTACAATTATTTTTTTGTTATAGAAATTACTTCATTAGCGCGTGCAACAACATTGCTGCGAGAGAAGAAGTTGAGGACGCTACTTTACATGATCGAGTAATCAAAATTTAGTAGCAGCATAACGGTTTTCTAAACATTAATTACAATTTTTTTTGTTATAGAAATTACTTCATTCTTATCTATTTGGATGGACCGTGCCAGGTCGGACTTCGGGCCGTGTCAGATTGGGCTTGGGGCCGTGTTGGGTTGGGCTTGGGGCCGTGTTGGGTTGGGCTTGGGCTGGACCGGACCTATATTAAGGGCCGATATACGTTACCAGACACGACCCAATATACGGAGCTAGTCCGGTCTGGGTCCACGATTTTCTAAACCGAACCGGCACATGGGCCAATTTTTCGGGCCGAGGTCTACACACGACCAACCCGGACTCCCGAAACTTGTCCGATTTCAGTATTAAAAGTGCCTGCATGAGTCGGGATAGTCCACGCGTCCGATTATGATAAAAAAGGTTAATGCTGTTCGCTGAACTGAATTGACACCGAAACATCCCTCCTGTGTCGCTTTTCCCTCTGTGACTGGGACCCACTACTCCACCGTATATAATAAGGGAAAAGATCCGGACTCCGTTCCGCTACTCTCTCGTCCTTTCCAACAAACCACCTTTCCCGAACCAATAACGTCCCTCCACGTTTCCCCACCACTGCAGTCTGCGAGACACCACACCGACTCAAAAACCCCGCTTCGTCCGGGCTCACTCCACGAGCCTGCGTCTCAACCCACACTCCCCCAAATTCCAGCCGTCCGATCATAATCATACGATTGAGATAACCTTCCCACCCTAATAGAAACCCTAATCGGTCATCCCAAGCCGCCTCATCTTTCTTTCTCTCCTCCTCCCTAATGGCGGGCGGTGACGGGATCTAAGTATGGGCGGTGACGGGACCCCATATCCATGGCGACATGAGGAAGCATGCCAGATCTGAAGGGAACCGGAAGATCCTCCGGAGAAGAGTCTTCGAATCGGCGGCGGGGGACGAGGAGGGAGCGAGAGCAGAGATTGGGTCCAGGGTCTTCCCCTTCAGGACGCCTCCGCAGGCGGCTCCTGCGTCGATGCCGACGGCCGGCGCGAGGCGGTCGACGAGAGTCTTCGTCAAATCCGGCGGCGATGCCGAACCAGGGAGGGTCCTCCGGTCCGGGCGCCAGGTCTCCGCGCCGAAGCCGAGGAGCGGATGGATGAAGGTTCTCCACGGCGGGGCCGACGGCGATGGCTCGTGGTGGAAGGGCGGGTGGACCAAGCCGGAGACGGTGATGAAGGAGGAGGAGGAGAAGAAGAAAGAGAGGATGTGTGATATTGTCTATAGCAGGAAGAGGCGGCGAACCGCTGCTTCTTCGTTAACGACGGAGAGAAGCGACGGCAAGGACCGGAGGTTCGGGATCGTTTTCTCGAGGAAACAGCAGAGGAAGGAGAAAAATCTGTCCCCTTTGGTAGAAGAGACTAGGATTGAGTCATCAGCGGCATCTTCATTGTCGAAGAATTTCGGTGGGATTGGTGGTTCGTTGCGTCTTACAGTGGTGGTCGACTCTCCGAATGGTCGGTTCGCTCGAATTCTGGTGTCAGTTATGAGTTGGGTGACGAGAGTGAGAGTTAGATTCCGTGATCTTGCCGCTTTTCTTTCTTCCGGAGTGATTGCTAGTGTCTTCTCTGCGAATGGCATCCATTTTTCGACAGTTGAAGATGGCAAAAACGTGAGTTTTTCCTCCTTTACATCCTTTTTGTTTTGATTAAGAATTAGGGGATGGAAAATATATGAAAAATAAATTAATTATACGGAATTATTTTATTAGGAAAAAGATCCCTGAATTTTTGAATTTTTTAATGAAAAACTTAGTTTGAGAGTTTGATTGTAACTATTTTCCACGGAAAATAATTATTTTTTTATGGGCTGGGCCAGTTTCATTTTCTACCATTTTGGAGAAAATTATGGAAAATGATATTTTTTGGAAAATATTTCCATTGAAAATATAAGCTATCAAACACTACAATCGATGAAAAACTTGTGATGGAAATATTTTTCATGGAAAAAAGCCCAATCGAATGGAGCTTTAGTGTTTTTAATTGCAATTCTCTTCATGTTCAGGATACTCTTGTCGGGAGTTCGTCTTCTGGTTGTGGTTTCTGTAGGATCGATGGTGCCCGTGCGTTTATTCCCTTGGTATCACTCAATTTCACCTCCATTCCAGATTTCTTCAATTATTTGCATTCAGCTAGAATTCTGGCTTCCTTTCATCTTTCGGCGATTCTTTTTAGAGAACAAATGATGGGTTTGCAAGGAAATGTTTCTGCTCGTGTTCCGAATAATGACTGCAACTCTAGTGTTCCTTCGGAAGCAGGTGTTACTGGAACTGAGTTCATTGTTTCTGAAACTCCTGTGGTTAGGAGAAATGAATTGTCTATTGTTATAGGAATTCCAGCTGTGTTTCCACAGAGTTCAGTCACTATGAATAATGGTTATGGTTTCAAGTTCCGTAAGCATCAGAAGAAACGGAGTTCATTGAGGAATTCCAGAACTCGAAAACCTTCTCGGTTGAATTCACGGTTTGGCACATCTGATTCCTATCGGAAAAGTGTCCATGTTTCGTCGGCATCCAAGCTAGACTTCTGCGTAGATCCTGTACGTATGAAGCCACATGATACTTGCTTTCCTGACTTATTTGACGGTACAGAAGAGAGTGATGTTGCGTCGTCTCCTGGATCCAGTTCGAAGCAAAGGAGTCCAGTTGGAAAGAAGAGCCCAATTGAAAAGATAAAGGAGCTTAGGTCAGAATTAGCAGAAGTGAGGCAGAATATTGATTCGGCTCGTTGCAAGGCAAACATCTTGGTTACAGAAACCGATAGATGTTGGAGAGAAGATGAGGCTGAGGTTATGTTGGAAATGTCAGACTCTCAGGAGTGGCTAATAGCAGTGAAGAGACTGGGCTCTCTGAAATACCTACACAAGCCTCAAGACTTGAAACCATGTGTTGTCAATCGGTTCACCCATGCTTATATGTGGTGCGGGGATGAACGCTGGAAACTCGAATTCTGTAACAAGTGGGACTGGTATGTTTTCAAAGAGTTGCACATGGAATGCCGGGAACGCAACACCCAGGAGGTGCCGGTAAAGATAATCCCAGTGCCAGGGGTTAGAGAGGTTTCTGGATATGAAGATGATACTGCGCCTTCCTTTATCCGTCCAGACATATACATTCAAATGGTGGATGATGAAGTTGGTAGAGCTCTGACGAGCAAAGTTGCACGATATGATATGGATTCTGCAGATGAGGAGTGTCTCAGACAATTTAATTCCAGCTCTTACAGTACTGAGGAGGAAGAGAAAGTTGGCTTCAGTTGTATGTCGGAAGAAAACTTTGAGAAAATAATATTTAATTTAGAAAGGGATGCCTATAATTGTGTTGATGATCCTTCAAATAAGGAGAGGGCATTGGATCTTTGTCAAGGGTTAGGGAAGAGGGATATGGTATCAGTAGTCTATGATTACTGGTTAAAGAAGAGGAAACAGAAACGTGCATCCCTGGTTAGGGTTTTCCAGGTCAGGATTATGTGTTGATTTTATCTTTATTGCACATATACAAATTTGAACAGTGATCCTTTTTTATCATTACATACATTTTCAACTATTGAGCATATTGTTTATAATATATGGTATCAAGATGGGCTTTATGGATTTTAGTGGCTCAAAATTACTTTCGAAAAGATAATTTCATTGGCCTTTTGGTATTTACTAGTTCATGGTCCTTGACCACTATAAATCCAAGCTATTGGTTCATCACCATAGCTTTTAAGTCTATTAAATGACTTTTCTGAGAGGTAATATTTTTCATTGGCCTTTTGCTATGAATTTGAAATCCTTCACCTCAATAATTCAAGCCTTTGGTGAATATGGTAACTTTTAAGTCTGTCAAGAGTTCTATCTTGATAAAGATGATATCTAATTGGCCTTTTGGTGGTTGTTACTTTCAGGTTATTAAACATTTCTAATCCAAGCTGTTGGCTCATCATCATAATGCATAACGTCTTTCTCTATTATCTTTCACTTACATGAACCTTTACTGACAACCTTTTACTGCCCTGAAGTGCTAGAACAGATTAGAAGTTACTTCTTAGGAGTTAGGAGGTATAAATTATGTTTTGGATTACTCTTTATCTTGTTTTGTTTACAAAATGAAGATTTGAGGAAGTTCTTCATGTATTATATCCTTGTGAGAAATAGATAAAATTCCATAAATGAATGAGCTTTTTGTGAAATAATCATTTCTTTCAAAGTTAGTATTAACATTTCTCCTCTCCTCAACTACTGACATTGTGTCTTCCTAACATCCTGGTTGAAGACAATTGTAAAAGTGAATTGTCCATTTAGGATACACATAGGATCTGTTGAAGTCATATCAGTTGTCACTCTCGACAGACAAGTACAAGTACTGTAAGTGCTGCTATTCACGTACTCAGAGCACTCAATGGGCCAACCAGTAGACCCTTAATTACTGAAAGAGTTACAAGTAGCAGATTATGTCTATTAGAAGTGGATTTTTTGGGACCTTCGTATGTACACATTTTACAACATGATGTGGCAACATGTGGTGGGTTTAAGTTTTGATCAAATTTAAGATTTGGACCTACGTTACATGATACTCCTTCGGAGGACTGTATCCATATCTAACACATATCTACCACGACAATTCCTTGGCACTCATGCATGATATGACTCGCCCATGTCAAGCTCCAAAGAAATCTAAACATGGTTGGAAATGATTTTTGCATGGTCATGATCAAGCCAAACATATCTGAGGTATGAGAAAGTACAATTTCTTTGCATCAAAATCATTTCTTAAATTTTTGGAACTTAGTTACTACCTAAGACATCCATAAATATAGATATTATTAAGATCTAGTGTATAAAATATGTATATAGATTTTAATCTTATATATAATAGAAAACTTCTAGGCTTCATCGTGGAACTTTCATGTTCCAAAAGTGCCCTTCTCCAATCTTCTAGGCACTCATGCCTGATATGACTCGCTCATGTCAAGCTCCAAAGAGATCCAAAATATGGTTGGAAATGATTTTTGCATGGTCATGGTCATGCCAAACATATCTGAGCCGAGGTATGGTTGGAAAGGATTTTGCATGGTCATGATCATGATCATGCTAAACATATCTGAGATATGAGAAAGTAAAGTACTAAAGTTTCTTTGCATCAAATCATCTCTATAATTTTTTGAACTTAGTCACTGCCTAATACATACATAAATATGTAAATATTATTAAGATCTAGTGTATGTATATGGATTTTAATCTTATATGTAATAGGAAAACTTCTAGGCTTCATCGTGGAACATTTATGTTCCAAAACTGCCCTTCTCCAACCTTATATATATCAAGATGTGTTTAAACTAGGGTAAAACATGTAAATTACATACCTCCCAACTAACATAATGACTAACCACTAATAATTACACTTCCAACTACAATAAATTTCACAATCTCAAAAATAAATTAACTTCAAAATATTTTTTACTATTTCAAAAGGGGTCGTCTTGCAAGTATACCTTTAAAAAGTGAAAAAAATACAGACGATAGACACGTGAAACGCACATGCACGCGTATATAACCGTATCCATATGATACATGTGTCCTAAAATTTGCTAAAAAGCGGTTTTTCATATCCGTATAGTGTCCGCAGGCCGTGCAACCTAGTTGTGGACCCAAAAACAAGCATTGAGCAGTAAGCGCTATTGTTGCCCCTTATATTTGAAAACAATATATACCTGTTGTGCTAGTGCCCTTATATTTGAAAGCAAGATATTCCTGTGCCCATATGTTGCGATAATTTATGGTTTCCTCTATGTCAAAAGACAAATGAACTTCTTTTATAAGATATTTTCAATATGGATAAAACCCCCATTTAGCTTTGCTAATGGATAGTTTAGTCAACATCTCATTACATCAGGTTACCTTGTTTTTCAACAAAATGAATGGTTATAGAAAAATTCAGAAAATGTAGGTCAATTCCCGGTCATGTTTTGAAACTTAGGAGGTTAAGTTTCCCCGACCAAACTTTAGAGGACTTAGAGAAGTTCTCACCCATTTTGATTTGGCATTCATGTGTTTTTTGCATGAGTTGTTCATTCACACTTGTTAAAACTTATAATATGATTTCTATTGTCATTTCTCATTCATGTGCCCTTCTAACCATACATGAGGACTACTTTATAGAAGAATATCTACTTAAGTGGAAAATACATATTTTACCCTGCAAAACAACCTTCCACTTGGGGTGTCTTTGGTCTTGCTGAAGCTTATCAAAAGTTGACATAAGCTGCTTCTGGAACTTGTCATAAGATGGTAATTGACATTATTATTGAAAAGTTGATTGCAGAAGCTACAAGGTGTTTGGTAAAAACATACTTTTCAATTCTGAAATTACTAAGAAATGATCAAAGTGGCATGTATTACTAAAACCTCTCTTCGGGAGATCTCCCGATAAGACCAGAATATTAGCCACTACAAAGGTTTCAAAGGCAAACCGACACGGTTTACCTAATCGCTTAAACAACCTATGATTGAACCATTTAGGCCTGTAGGCCATATACTGGCCAATATAAGGGGTATACTGGTCAACTCGAGCAATATTATATTAAGCATCATTATGCATACTATCCTTGGTTGGTTACATATTAATAGTAATTACTTGGCCGAGTAATCACTATTACTTGGCAACTTGAATTTTTTTTACGAATCGGCTACCCTGTAATCAAATTAAGCGATATATTCCTCGGCCTATTAATTGTACATAACTTCTTCTTTTTTTTAACAATTATATCAATGCATATATTGGCTGACCTTCCATTAATTCCCAAACAAAACAATCTAATTTCAAAAGTGTCTCTCTTTAGAGAGAAAAAGAGATGATATTTCTCTCTTCAGCGAGTTGGCAACGGTTGAGGCACTTACCTTCTATCGTCTTCCCTTTTGCTAGAAGTTACCAATTTTTTAGGGATAATTATTAAATATATATTAATGTTCTGATCTCATGTATGATATGAATTATTATACTATTACCTCCAGTATCTCCCGATATGTTTGGTATTTCAACCGGTATCTGCTTTTCGGTATGTTGATCACCCAACCGGTATGGGGCTGGTGTCCGATATCAGGAACCTTGACTAAAACTATAATGATACAAAGATGGAATATCATAAAAGACTACAATTCTTCTTTTTTGTGTAAAAAGTGCATGATAAGCTGAAGCATCTTTTGAATTCAACTCCCTCTATGCTTTCAAAAGAAGCCCATCAAGAGAAACAACTAAAAGGAAAAGGCAGATGCAGCTTTCACGAAACGCATATTATGTGATGCTTTTCTAAAAAGAAGAAAATAAGAGCAAGTTTTATAAGCTGTACCAAGCCCACCCTAACAAGGAAATCTGTCGATTTGTTTGTCTTCCGAAAATGAACTCCTTATTTATTTGAGTATTGGGGATGGGTAGTGTGGATGATGCTATAGACTGTTGGGGGCTAAAACACTCGTGAATTTTTTTATATTGAAGTAACTGCAAAAGGTTTTCGATTTGTATGCTTTCCGAATTGGATTCTTATAAGGCACCTTGTCATTTTACTCCACAACAAATTCTCTCTCTCAAAATTGGGGCTTGGGTATTGGAATCCTGTTATGCCATTTACATTCCTTTTTCTTTTTGAAATTATGGATACATAGCTTGTCTCTGTGCGCTAGTCGTACTTGTTGTAATTAGTGTTCAGTGCAAGTTACTCAGGTGCATGTTGATGGGCAGATCGAGCGATATGTTCTTTTTATGAAGTATGAAATTATTAGGACCTTTCTTATTATTATTAAGCCATTGGGCCTGTATTCTGAGCTACCCGATTTGATATCATCAATCTTGTTGGACTGCGTTTTGTAGATAGATTCTATTCAAAGATAGATTTGTATAGATTCTATTCGAAGATAGATTTTGTTTGGTTGTTCTGATACAATCTATATGTTGCTATATATTGCAACTAAATATACTGAATTGTGTACCGAAAAGTGACATCTCTAGCAGCTCCATTTGTTCCTCTATCATTAGCATGCAATGCAAGTAGAATTAGCTTTTCCTCCATGACATCTCTTTGATCTCATCCATTGGCATACAGATTACAGAATTGCAGCAGAATTATCTTTATTTATTCCTCCATTGTCTTTGTTGATATTAAGCATTTTTAAATGGAGTTCAATGGAATAGTATTTCTATGATCATCCATTATTGTACATGTAAAGTTTCTTGTGGAGACATGATAAAATTGTAGTACATGCAGTTTTCATAATGTATTGGTATTTTATACTGTTATTGCATGCACTTTACTGTAGTAAATGCAATATACTGTTATCTGTTTTTTAATACTGTTATTGCATTGAGCCTTTTTCTATTCCTCTACGGTTTTCCCTTTAAACTAAAAACATGTTCCTAACAGGGTCTGCCCTTGAGGAGAGCACAAGTCTTACACAAGCCATTCCTTAAGAAAAAGCGATCATTTAAGAGACAAAGGAGCCAGGTTGAACAGAGACAAGCTGGAAGAGACAAGCCTGTCTTTATTTTGCAAGGTGCGGCTCTGTTTTTTCATTACTCTTGTATTTGCTATGGCAAAAGTGTTCTAGGGACTAGACCCAGAAGTCTGATTTCTGTCAACTGTTTGACGAGTGTTTACATTCCTTTGATAGTGTCATTAGTTACAAAGTTTTTACAAAATTGTGTAACATATGATTCTGGCTGTCGGAATTGCTTTTGTATAAATTCATATAAAGCAATGAATGTTATGCCAGCGCCAGCTGTACTCTCTCTGAATTGTAGTGTGGAAGGTCTTGCTCCTTTTTAGCTCTACTTTTCATAATTAAGCACACATCTTTAAGGCATTTCTGATACATAATATTCTTCAGGACAAGACTCTAATTAGATGTTACAAAACATCTAATAGACAATATAAAGCTGTTTTTTTCGTGTTCATAAAAATTTGCATGGTCGAATGGTAATAAGGGATCCTCTACCAAATATTCTCTTATGTGTCCGAAGATCAGATCTTTTGGAACGTTTACCTCATGATCAGTTAAATTATGCTAATACCACTGTATAATTCATCTGTACACACTTCCCCATTTGGCGTCAGATAATGTACCTTCAAATTACACTTCATGAACTTTGGTTGGAAGTTCCCAGTAGGAAATATGGTGACCAAGGTTGTGAAAAGCGCAAGGCGGGCGGGCACCAGCCTCCTAGCCCTCCTAGGCGGTTCAAAAAAAAAATACAAAAAAAAGCCTACTGAAAATTGTAGAAAAAGTCCATAAAACCCAAAAACATGCATAGCCCGACCGGGGAGGGGGGGGGGGGGGGCACCTAGCGCCTAGGCGGCCGCCTAGACCGCCTGATATTTGATACCATATTTGATGTTTTATTTTATTCTGGAGATATGTTTCCAATACTACATGCACAACCCTGATATTTGGAGTTTTTGCTCCTCATATATTAATTATTATTAAGAAATATTACTAATATATATATTTAGTATTATAAAATTAAATATATATATATTTTTTTGATATTTTCCAGTATGTTATGCATAATTTATTTTTTATTTACATCTCATCTAAATTATCGTTATCATTGTCTTTATCTTTTAATTAATTTAGATGGGATGTATAGATCTTCTAATGAAGATAATTTTGAACGGCAGAATTTTGATAACGATCATTTATGATCTAGTGTTAATTCGGTATCATTCTCAAATATGCTACATTTTAGGGATGTTCAAGTATAATAGAAGTATGTTTGATTCCCAAAAGTGTACAAATTACACCAAACTTGAGAATTTAAGATGTCTCGGAATCTAATGTTTGATTGGGCATCACATTCACAGACAACCTTAGTAGTTTACGGCCAACTTGAAGAGTCTTTTCTCGATAAGCTTGTCCAGACTAATTGATCCAACTTTAACCTTCTTATGATAACATTTTCCAAATTATTTGAAGTATCCTGTTACACTAAGGCCTCGTTTGGTTCACGGAAAGGAAATCAATTCCCATGTATTTTCCATGGGGATGGGAAAGTAGAATTCCTATCAAATTTCCTTTCCTATGTTTGGTTGGTGTAGGAAAGGAAAGAAAAAATATATCATTGTTCCAACAATATCCAATGTCAACATAATTATAATGAAGAGTTAATTGGTAAAATAGGTAATAAATCAAGGCTACTTTTGCATAATGTTTGGTAATTAATGTTGGGAAAGGAGGAGGGAAAATGAATCCCATGGGTCATGAGAGGAACCATTTTCCCTCCTATTTTCCCCCATGTCAGGAAAGTGTTTCCCAAATTTGTGGCTACCAAACAAAGGAAAGGAACAAGTTTCCTTTCCGGATTCCTTGAATTCGTGAACCAAACGAGGCCTAACTATAAGAGAGCAGGTTGGGTATACACCATGCACGGTTTCTAAATGTTTCCAGCCCTATGTTCAATATGATCGTGTAATATGGCCGACTGGCAGTAACTCGGCCATTTATTACCCATCATCATATGGACACTTCAGAACTTTTAGAAGCTACCTATCTACCTCATAGCATTAGCTTTTTCCAGGTACATGGATTTCAATTTCCTTAGGAGAAAACCATTAGTCAGATCCAGGATTTCTATATTCCTGGCGCACCACCGTAATGGTGGTTCTATATACTTTTATTTTAGAATTTAGTAAAATATTTATTCTTTGTATGTGAGCTTTTTGCTGCTGTGCACTTGTAACCAATAGTCAGATACAGGATTTCTATATTCCTGGCGCACCACCGTAATGGTGGTTCTATATACTTTTGTTATAGAATTTAGTAAAATATTTATTCTTTGTATGTGAACTTTTTGCTGCTGTGCACTCTTCTTTTCTGTTTTGTAACTACTTCGGTCAGTTTGGTTTGTTGGAATAGATTTCGCACAGGCTAGTTTAGAATTCTCTTTTTCAGATAAGTGTAGTTGAACTTGGAGTTTCTTCTCTTATGCAACATAGTTTTGTTCGTAGTTGAACCTCTCTGTATTTCACAAATTCGCCTTAAGTAGCATCTTAGTGAGCCATAGTAAAGCTTAAACTATTGCAGAGTAATTGAATCGAGTACATTTAATATGTTCTAAGTATCGTGTTGCAAAATTTATCATCGTATCTGACCTTTTGACAACACAATGTTTGATGTTGATTCCAAATTGATGTGTTTGATTCAGTTTTTGTGATATATTAAAGAACGACTTTTATTTGTACCTGAACCTTGGGATACCAATATCACTGTATAAACGGAGTTATTCTTTTCCTAATGCAGCTGAGAAAGAGGCTGAAAAGGTCCAAGAGGCAGAGAATGCAGCGAAGAGAGCCGCTGAAATTGCTATCCAATTGCGTGCTCGAGCTCAAATGCTGTTCGCAAACGCTGATCTTGCTGTTTACAGGTCTACCATGGCTCTTAGGATTGCTGAAACCATCTGTGCATCATCAGAAGAAGAATCACCTGATATCAGGTCTTCAGTTCTCTCTGACTGAATGTGGAAAAGTTGTGATTTGTGTTCAGGAGCATCACAATTTTATCTTCTTAATGAGACGAGATGGATCTCAGCACAGAAGGTGGTGGTTTTGGGCTTTTATTCGAAAGCCAGTATGGGGCCTGTTAGCCTAAAAAACCAATTTTGAGGTGGATCACTTGTAAATGTGCAGATCATTACATGTAATTTTGTACAAAGATAGATGTTGGTAGATTTTGTATTGTTATAAATTTGTAAAACTGATTTCTTGTGATTCTCAGCTTGCTGAGAATTAAGCACACCCAAAAAAGAGGAAAAAGGGGAAAAAATTACAAACAGAATGTTCGGAATCATTGCTGCATCACTCCATTATTCCTGCTGGCTGTTTTTGTCATTTATTCTATTTATTTGTTGAAATTGACTGTCAGTATTTATATGTTAAAATCTACAATGCAAAAATCTAGCTTAGGGATTTGAGTGTTATAGAAACATTGAAGTTCAGTTTGGCTTGTACTTTCACATTAAAATGGGATGTTATGCAGCGAGAACTTATTGCTCATTTCTGCGACTTTTGAGTCAGTTTTCTATATGAAGTTGATACTGTTAGCATCTTGTCTGACTCTAACCAATCAAATATTCTCCAGGTTCACTTGTTTGGAGCTTAGATGTTCATAGTAGGGTTAGAGCTCATGTCCTCTCCCATTGCTTGCTTGGAAGCAAGGCTAAGCACAGCTATGAAAGTTCTGTTTTCCTCCTCTCTTGAGCCTAGGTGATATATAAATGTGAGAGGGTCTCAGGGGTTGAGTAATATTTGGTTTTTGACCGAGAACCGAACCGAACCGAACACAGTTCAGGTTCGATAATAAAAATTATATAATAATGTAAATATTTTCAATTTTATACATATGATTAAAAATATATATATTTGTGTATATTTTGAAAACAATAATTTAACGCATGTGTTTTGAGTCTAATTTTGATAATTTAATAACTAGTCCAACTTTAAAATAAAAATTGTATATATAAAAGTTACATTTTTAAATATAATTTAAGGTCCTGTCTATTAAACAATAAAAATAACGTAAACCGAATTGATTATCGCTTTTGGTTATGGCTACTTTCGACTTGGGTTCGAATTTTTAGAATTTTGGTTTATTCGATTTTGACTATTTCGATTCGGTCCGAATTCCCACTCATCTGAAAAAAAAAAAACTATGGAATTTCCTAAATAACTCCATATGCACTTAGATGGAAATTAGTCCACAGCGTAAACATGGAAATTTGGCTCTCATGGACAAATGGAGATCAGACGAGAACTTAAGTAAAGGGCCTTCCAAATATGGAGAGGGGAATAGTAAACTGAAAAAACGTTCCTATTGTGGAAGACAAAATTGGTTAAAGGCCTATCACTAAAATGCTCTGGTGTAGAACTTGGATGAAGAAAACACTAAGGGGCTGTTTGGATATATGTAACTCTTTGAAAGTGTGAAAGTGGCACTTACGTCATGATGAGTTGCAGTTAAAAGTGTAAAAGTGCCACTTTCCAAAATGTGTTTGGATGTAGTACTTTTTATCTCCTGCAAGTGAAAAAAAAATGGATTTTGTGTTTGGATAGTTGTTGAAAGTGGAGAAAAAGAAGACTTCGATTGTTTGGATGGTTGTTGTAAGTGGATGTTGAGAAAAGTATATATTGATGGAAGATGTGGTATACATATGTATGGTTACCCCCATTTTTGTTTCCCAAATAATTTCTATCTAATTAGTAAATATTAAATTTTCTTTTACACAACTAACGGACAAAAATCAGTTATATATATATATATATATATATAGATATATATATATATATATATATATATATATATATATATATATATATATATATATATATATATATATATTATTTTTATTTTTTTAACGGACACAAAATCAGTTTTATATATATATATATATATATATATATATATATATATATATATATATATATATATATATATATATATTTTTTTTTTTGAAGCAATGGGTACTTGTGGCGAACTCGCCTCCACCGGGGCTCGAACTCCCGACCACTTGGCCGCATGCATCTCTCTTAACCACTAGGCTAGAGGTCATTTGCATATATATATATATATATATATATATATATATATATATATATATATATATATATATATATGAAAATAAATTAAATTAATTATCATAATTAAACAAATTATCAAAATTAAATTGATCAATTGTAATTAGATTATTTTATCGAATTAACAATTAAAGAATCTTTTAAACCCATTTAAATCTATTACTATAATTGAACATATCCTAATTATGTTAATTATCATAATAAAATATATTAAATTAATTACGATAAAAAAAACTAACAAAATAAGCTGCTGTTTACAAAACCAACAGCTCATTCCAAAACCCTTTCTTCCCATCCCCCTCTCTCTGCTCGTGGAGACGCCGGAGCTCGACGCCATGGCTCGGTGATGTCGCGGTGGTCGCGGATCTCGACGTTCGTGGAGGTCGATGCCGGACCTCGTGGAGGTCGACGCCGGAGCTCAACGCCGTCGCTCGGTGATGTCGCGGAGGCTGCGGATCTCGACGTTCGTGGAGGTCGACGCCGGATCTCGTGGAGGTCGCAAATCTTGCGGAGGTCTCGGATCTCGACGCCGTCGCAGCATTCTCGCCACCACCACGTTCTTTAGGAGTTCCATTGCACTTCCTCCCTTTTTTCTTAGAAGTGAGATGGAAGAAAAATGGAGGAGACAAGAACTCTGCAATGTCAAATCATGGAGTTCTTGTCTCCTCTACATAGATGAACCAAACACCGAAAGTAGAGACCAAACAGTGCACTTCCGAAAAAAAACTAACTTTCGTGGAGATATTTCGCGAACCAAACAGACCCTAAGAATAGTTGTCACGACCCGCTCCCGAATAATCGGATACGAGTCGGACACGCCCAGCCTTCGTCGATGGACACGACGAAGTAAGCTGTACAATACTAAGGAAACTCCAAGTCAAATAATGATATAAAACACCACAACATCTATAAACGTTCCAGATCACCACAATCCACCAAGTCAATACAATATCCTCCGGAGACAAATCCGGTAACAGGAATAATATACAACATTGGAATCTCAAAACAATATACATGATACAAACTCTAAATAAAACCAGAAAGTGATCTAATCTAGAGCACAACAATCTAGGTCCATCCTGAGACACGACTCCATCCTCTTCGGGCTCTGGCCCAAGGTGGTACAATATCATAAAGCAAACCTGCAACGTATCCTGTCAGGAAAAGAGCAAAGTACAACCCCGACAAGAAGCTCTAAACAATGTAAACTGAAATGCATGAAAAAGAATCACAATGTGAACTTTGGTACAAGACAGGAATATGAAACTGTGGTACAGGAATAACAATGAAACTACGGTACCGAATCCAGAAATAATGAACTATACTATCAGTGTAACATGTATTTGAAATAACTATCAGAGTATGTGACCGGCTGGGTAAACAATGAACAGTGAACAGTGAACAATGAACAATGGTACGGCTTAGAGTCCCACGTGCACGATGTGAGACCTAAGCTATTAGTCAATGCCTAGCTAAAATAGGATTGGTCACATATCTGTAGTATTTCCCCACCCCAATGTACAAATAAGAACAATGAACTATGAACAATGAACAATGAACGATGAACGATGAACGATGAACAGTGAACAATGAACAATGAACAATCGTGTGTACGTGTCAATATGAGATCATGAAGCAAGACAGAAAATACAGAGTAAAGAGTTCGAGCCGGTGTACTTGCCTTGCTCTGATGATCGAAAATAGTAAAGCACAAATCTGTATGTCCACCTGATTTGTACAAGTTGGTTAGGTTCTAAAATGTCAATCTAGCTAATACCACTTAATTAATCAATCACTATGTAAATTAGCCAACTCTACTTCTACTGGCTAGCAAGGAAGCCTAATAAAATATTATTTAGATAATACTATTGTTGTTTGAAACATACTAGAATATTTGCTACCAAAATAGTATAAATAAAATTATAGCAATTATGTACTAGTTACAATATTTTTAGAAAAATACATTATAGCTTTAATCAACACAAATACTAATAGAACTATATTTAGCAAAAGACCATTTATGTTGATAACATACTTGCTAGCTAAAAATATATATACTAACTTAATACTGTTAATCATTGGCTTACTATTCATAAATTACTATTTTACGATCATTTAATATATGTCCAGAAATTTTCAAAATATTTTTATGGTAAAATAGTAGTACTAGCGAAATGATTCGTATAAGACAATTAATTGTAACATAGCTATCCAAATATTACAAAGACTAGTAAATAATTTTAGAAAATGAGATACCAATAATAATATGATAGGTAACCCTTCACAACCCTTGCCACTAGACATAATTACAAAATTAGCAAAAAATTAATTCATCCCCAATATCAAGCCTAGCTAAATTAGGCTCGGCCCGACAACACTTCTTATACTAACCCAACTTCATAATATAGATTAGTAAGCCAAACCCAGAAGAGGAGCCCAAGATCCCAACTCAGACTATACTAAACTGGTCCAACCCAGAGTTCAAACTAAACTTGGTCCCAAACCAGCTCACTACTATTCTTATTTCTCCTTCAAAACTCCACATACCAGCCCAGCAACCAATCAATACCTAAAAATCTGTACAGGTTACGTTCGAACACACAAATAAGACAACCCAGAAGAATCCACACAACCCAACCATCCATCATAAATTGAACCCAAATTTGAACCAACGGCTACTATGCAGTAGCCTTTAAATTAAAACACAGTCTGCAGAACACACATAACCAATTCCCACAGACACATAATCGGTCCCATAAACTCATCATCAACCAACTGACACATTCCACTGCTCGAGCTCTGGCTCTATGGAATATACAGGTGTCGGTGTCAGACACAGAGTCGACGTATCCGTATGGTAACCTGGTTACACCTGAATATCGAAAAATAGGAAGGTACTGAACCTGCGACGACTCCAAGAATTATTCTCCCGATCCAGATATCCAATCCAGAAAATTAAACAAACCAAAAGATCAAAATGAAAAAAATAAAAGTTATACAACCCAATTGAATTCGAAAAGAATAAAACAAAAGAAACAGTGCCAAGCTACTTCCTAATCCTGCCGATCCCTTACAACCCCATCACTGTACACACACAGTCGGACACGAGTCATCTGCTGGACACAACGACTATACACTGCCTCCCGACCACAGCCCCTGAGAAAACTCCCATTAATCCCGGCTACGAAGCAAACATTAAAGGAGAGAAAAGAATTTACCTGAGAAAATGATCTGATTTGCGGTATAGACACGACCCAGAGGTGTCGGATACGAGCTCCTTGTGTCCAAATGCAATACGAGGTCCTACTGGGACAATTCATCGAACAAATGCCGTGCACAAGGAAAGAGCAAATTCTTAGAAGAATTGACATTGTTCTTCAATGGAAAAGAAATTGAAAATTGAAAACTAATCAAGAAAACAAGACAATCAAAATTTCTGAACTAAAATATCAATCAAAGAAAAGAATTCCGGACAGAAATACTTACAATTGATTGTGCTTGAAACTCACAGATCAACCACTCGAATCTACCAAGAATCCTTCATTCCGGTCGTTGGGGATGGTCGGATCTCAAATCATCGATGGCGACTTTCGGACCGACGGAATTGCGGAGAGACGAGATCGAACCAGAGAAGAAGTGGTCGCCGAGAGAGAATGTCACCTGAACTGCCGTGGCGGTGGAACTCCCCAGCGCCGTCGAAGAAGTCTCGCAGCCGTCGAGAACAGTCGATCGCCGTCGGAGCTCGGGATCGCACCTAGCTGCTGCTGCCCGGAGAGATGGTGTCCTCCATAGCTAGAGAAATTGACACGATCGGCGCCGTAGACAAAGAAGATCGGCCGCCAGTCGAGATCTGGCCGACCGCCCGCCGAAGATGTCGTCGTCGAGAGATCTCAATGTCGCCACCGCCGAGATCTGGCCGGCCGCCCGCCGAAGATGTCGTCGTCGGCTCAAGAAACCAGGGTTAGGGCTGGATTGGGGAAAACGGAGGAGAGGAGCTATGCTCCTTGGAAAAATTAACAGAATAAAGAGAGAGATGACTTCGATTAAAAAGAAAATTAAGGAAATTTTACAGAAAAACCCATTAGTTCTGGAATATCTCCCATAAGCCCTTCCATTCAAGAAATTTAACATAAAAGCCCCTCCCCTTTCCACAAATTGCACAAATACAAATAAATTCAGTTAGAAAATTTTAAAGAAAATAAGTGGGGACCATTGAGTTAGTTATAACAACTTAGTAATTCAAATTTAAGAATTTAAAAGTTGGAGGGAAAGTAAATTTTAAAACCAATTTCGAATTACCCCTTTTTAAAATCATTAAGTAAAATTGTTTTAATAGGAAACTAATTAAATATTTGCTAGAACTATAATAACTTAACAACAAAGTATTTTAAACCATGTCACGATATTAACCGAAGTTAATATTCCATAAACAACCAAAAAATAAAATATGACTAAATTATAAAATCTCCGAACATACAAAATTTCAATAATATTGGAAAAGCGGGGTTACACTAGTCTCAAATAAAAGAGTATGTTCACAATATTTCTTTGACATGTTAACCATAACGGAGCAGGTGACTTAATAAAGTATCACTCTTATTTATATGAGTGGTAAAAAAGAATTTTTTTGTTACGTTGGGAAAGAAAAACATAATTAAACACTCAAGAAGTCATGGTTTAGTAGGGACTCTTATATTCTGTCTATTTTCATGGATAATATTCATGTTAGTCAATCGATCTGCGACGCGGTTAGATTTGTTGGAAACGAAGCACGAAAATTATTCCCCCAAAATAGAAAGTTCTGTAAGATAATCGAGCAAAAGCACACAAATCAAAAATGCCAACACAAATCACAGACACAAAGATTTTTGACGTAAAAAATCCTTGCGAGAAAAAGCACGGGACGATCGGAGTCCAACCCTGAAGAACCTCCACTAATGGAATAAAGAGAATACACTCTCTACAAGCTCCTCTCGATCCAACACGGATCACCACAACTCACTTGAAAGAAGAAATTTTAATTGCGGACTCCGAAGAACAAGAGATGTCGAAATATTATTCGAACCAATCTCTTCTTCACAATAGTCCTCAATTCCCTCTCTCTCTCTCTCTATCAAATATTGTAAAGCACTCTTGTTTATTTTTTTGAGATGAGATTCAACTTGCATGCATCAACCTTTTATATGCCCTTGGTAATCTATACATGAAAGGCCAATATATATGGAAACTTCTAATATGCATCAATTATATATTTAATAGAAATCTAATCATAATTGGTTGCCATAATTGGAAGTCCAATTACATGGAAAGTCAATATATGAAAAATTTAATCATAAATATATGATCAAAGTAAATATGGAAATCCAATCATATAATTGCTTACCATATATGTTCCAAAATAGGATCAATACACTCTTCGAGCTTCTCCGATACACAGATGGCGCTCGTCAAACTCCGGAGTATTCTCCACATAGGTTGGGAACTCCATCCACTCCAACAAATCTCCCCATTCACAACTAGGTGGAGGAACTCGTCATCCCGACGATCCGCCTGCAGTACTCAAATTTTTCCCTTGGTAGAACCTTCGTGAGCATGTCCGCTTCATTGTCATCAGTATGGACCTTCTCAAGCGTCACATCCTTCTTCTCAACCACATCCCGTATCCAATGATACTGAGTCTCAATGTGCTTGGACCGACTATGAAATGTTTGGTTCTTCACAAGGTTAATGACACTCTGGCTATCACAAAGCAAAGTATACTGCTCTTGCTTTAGCCCCACTTCCTGCAGCAACTTTTTCATCCACAACAACTCCTTGCAAGCTCCCGTCGCCGCAATATACTCTGCGTCTGTCGTCGACAAGGTAACACACTTCTGCAATCGCGACTACCACGATACCGCTCCACCAGCAAACATTATCACATAGCCCAAAGTCGATCTTCTCGTGTCTACATCTTCAGCTATATCAGCGTCAGTATACCCGAACAATTTTGACTCGTCACCACCAAAGAAAAGTCTCCAATCGACAGTACCCTGAAGATACCGTAGAATCCACTTGACCGCACTCCAATGTACCCTTCCAGGATTGAAAAACTTACCTACTAACTGTGCCAACTGCATGGGCGATATTTGGCCTGGTACACACCATAGCATAAATGAGACTCTCCACTTGACTACACTCTAATGCACTCTTCCTTTTCGTCCATGGCAGATGGACACTGCTCCTCAGTGAACTTGAAGTGAGCTGTAAGGGGGTTACTCACTTTCTTCGACCCGTCCATCCTGAAACGTTGAAGTACCCGATGAATGTACTTCTTTTGGGACAAGTATAGCATCTTGGATTCTTTCTCTCGACGTATCTCCATCCCAAGAATAGTCCTCGCTGCGCCCAAATCCTTCATAGAGAAGGTCGCGCCCAGTTGGCGCTTCAACTCCGCTATCCTAGTGGCATTTCGACCCACCAGTAGCATATCATCAACATAGAGCAGTAAAATGATAAAATCATCCTCGACAAAGTATCCGACGAATACATAGTTATCTGACGTCGTCCGTGCATAACCATGCTTCCCATAAACGACTTGAACTTTCTGTACCACTGCCTCGGAACCTGCTTCAGACCATACAAGCTCTTTCTCAACTGGAAAACCAAGTGTGATTTGTCTTTCTCACAAAATCCCTCTGGCTGCTCCATGTACAACTCCTCCTCAAGATCACCATAGAGGAATGCCGTCTTCATGTCCATCTGCTCGACCTCTAAGTCGAAACTGGCTGCCAATGCTATCCATCCAAATAGACAACTGTTTGACGACTGGCAAAAAGATCTCATCATAATCTACGCCCTTTCACTGATCGTAGCCTTTAACTACCAGTCTCGCTTTGTATCGAGGGCGAGTAGCGTCATCTGTCTGCTTCATTCTGAACACCCATCGACTTCTCAAAGCCTTCTTACCCTTTGGCAACTGTACCAGATCATAAGTGGAGTTGCCCTGTAAGGAACTCATCTCCTCCTGCATAGCCTCCATCCACTCCTGCCTATGTTTATCGTCCATAGCCTTTGCGAAACTTTCAGGCTCTTTCCCGTCAGTCAGCAGTACATATTCATCCGGTGAGTATCTCGTAGATGGTCGACGCTCTTTGTCGCTCCTCCTCAATGGAACCACTGGTGCTAGCTGTATATCAACAACCCCCTTTCCTTCAGGAACTACCTCTCCGACATGCTCATCATTCCGAGGGTTACCTTGACTACCATCAGCAGGCTGATGATCAAGGTTGGTGTCACGACCCGGTCCCAAATTGTTGGGTCGAATCGGATCATGCCCAGCATGCACCGTTGTGAGATGGCGGCAGTAAGCTGTATCCACTTGCAGGTAATCTCAACAACACAATATATATTTGTCACAACTTCTAAAATTACGAATATAAAACTTTGTCCAACAAAAAGTTTTATCTGATACATCTGATAAAATAAAACTGTCTTTAAATTCAACATAAACTAGCAAGGAAATGTCATCATCTAGAAAGTTGGCTCATCAGCCCCGAGTTCAATATCGTCTGATTGGGACTCTGGCAGCACAAATGGGTAAAGCTCAGGATCGTAATAGCTATTAATCAATAGCTCAGCTTCATCAATAGAACCTATTGGGGGTGGGAAATCCAGTCCGGAAAGGAGCAAAGTACAATTATGAAAATCTAACAATTTAACTAATAATTAGAAATATGTAATTTTAAACAGTTTGAAATACTTGAACAATATTTTTCCATAATTGAGAACAATGTGATTTGAGTATGTAATGCTTATGACCGGCTTGGGTTGCACATTAGTATCCTAGTGATACGATACGGCTTATCTCCGTGTGAAAAGGCATAAGCTCGCACAATTATGCAATATGAAGGTATTGGTCATAGAACACTACACCACTCCCCCAATATCCCACAATCAATAACAATCAATACTCTAGGAGAGAGTTCCGTATAGCAATGTGGTTTAATCTTGCAATATTATAATTACTAATTAAATTGAAAAACAAACATAACCGTACTTGCCTTGGTTTATGACTGGATTTGAAATCGGTACTGGGGAAGAAATCAGACTTGTCCTCGAAATCCTACAGTTGAGAATCCCTTCTTAGAAACATATTTGAACCATGTCTAGGTGTACTAGTTACAATCTCTAAAATTTGATCCTAGTCAAGTTTTATGTTATTCTATCATAATACGCGTATTGATGCAATTTATAATCATTAATTTAATAAAATAAAAGTCAAGTTAACATTTATTGAGAAAATTCGTATTTCCGATTATTTGACAAAACTTTATATTTTGTAATATATCTAAAACTATGTTTTCCTTTAAATGAGAAAAACGTGAATTTGTTTAAATAATACAAACTTATATTTTATTATTAACTAAATGTGGGAAAATTATTTAATTTTCTATATAAAATAAATATTCAATTTATTATTCTACGCGTTTATCGATAACTAACGAAACCAGAAAAACAAACCAAAAGAAACCAAAACTATATTATATAATTACAAAACCACAGAGAAAGAAACAAAGACTGGGCTTATGCCCTTACAACACTTTACATAAATTAATTGAATTAAAGTAATTGAATTGCTGGTGAGCTCTGAACGCCGGGAAGCGGTCCATTCAGCAGGCCGAGGCCCTGCACCCAAAAGACTATTGGCCAGTAACACGTTCTAAAATAATAATTTAATTTAAAATATAAAAATATGGTAAGTCTCAGACTTGGTCCAAAATGTCATGTTGCATTCTAGCTTATGCCTCAACGTCCGGAAATTTGGTTTCGTTTGCATTTCACTAGGACCCAAAATATTATCCGAAAGCCAAACAATAACTGTCAAAGGACTATAGTCGAACTCAAGAAATAAACCGAAAGGTTTTCAAAATATTTTTAGAAAATCGGGTAGTATCTCCTTTGTAACTAGGATAACCTAGCCACGAGGCGATACGTGAAAATCGAAAATCCCACCCAAACAACACCGTCCAGTCAATATATACTCCACCAGGATATGTACATAACCCAACACAAAAAAGACAATACTGAGAAAAATCAACCAAAATCTATCTCAAAGCCATATATATATATATATATATATATATATATATATATATATATTATATATATATATATATATATATATATATATATATATATGGCTTTGATGCAAGAATGAATCAACAGAGCTTAAATTTCCAAATCCGAGAATTCGAACTCATAATCTATCGAACTTGAAATCGGAAACAAGCCCGACTATTCCAAATCGAAGTCGAAAACATCAGAACCAAATCCGAATAGGAACCAGAACATGAAACCCAAATTCACAGCATAAATTCTGAATTAAAATCAGAAAACCCAACGAACCAATTCTAATTTAGAAATCAGAATCAAACATCAACAATCGAATCCCATAGTGGGATCGAGACCGTGTCATCATCGACTCAACGGATGGGACACAGGGACACCAAAAATATACCTCGGATGCTCGGCTAGAGCTCTCAGGTGCAAAATAGAAAAATCCATGCGAACTCGAAAAACTCCAAAAGCACACGAACAGCGCTGGAATAGCACGAACGCGGCCACGGGGAGAGGATCGGAACCCGCAAGGTGCTGCGGACAGAGGATCAGGGCACGGGCGGCCGGATCGAGGCTAGCGGGGTGCTGCGAACAGGAATAGTAGCGGCGGAAGGCCGCTGGGTCTCGATCTGGGCGAGATGGCACCGCACAGGGGGTCGGCTGAGAGGGGCGCTGGCCGGGTGATGCTCGGCGGAGGAGCTCGGGGTCGCCTGGCTCGGGCGGATCGGCGTCGGGGTAGGCCGAGAGGTGCGGGTTAGAGCTAGGGCTCTGGAAAAATTTAGGAAAAAGTTGAAGAATGGAGAATGGAGGATAGGGAATGGAGAGAGTGGTTTATATAGTATCGGTGTTTCGGGGTTACGGGAGGGGAAATTAGAGGTCTCGGCCATTTCGGGAGGTCGCGGGACATGGATCGGTTGTGAACTGACAGGGAAAGGAAAAAGTCGGATAAGTTTGGTTCTGGAAAGGAAAGGAATTTCTTTGTTCTAAAAGGAAAAATATGTATAAATAAAATATATAAAAGGATTTAAAAGTTGGTTTCTAAAAAAATGAGATTGGGTTCGGTTCGAACACGGGGACAGGACGGGTCCAGCCAGTTAATCAAAAATCAAGGATTAATTTTTAAAAATATAATTTTCTTAACTAACTAATAATAATATCAATAATAATAATAATAATAATAATAATAATAATAATAATAATAATAATAATAATAATAATAATCTAATCTTAACTAAAATGCACTAATGAAAACCAAAATCCAATATCGACCAAAAATGCAGTAAAATCCAATATTACAGATAAATTCTGAAATTGCGGGTTTCACAACCTTTCCTCTTTAGAAAATTTTGTCCTTGAAATTAAAGATAGGGTTAGGAGTTACCTCAGGTCTCAAACAAATACGGATACTGCTCCCGCATCTCATCTTCTCGCTCCCAGGTAGACTCTCCTGGGGAATTGTGTTGCCACATAACTCTGACTATGGGCGTCACAGAGTTCCTGGTTTTCTTCTCACCTCTGTCTAAAATCGCCTCTGGCTTCTCTGGTACTGTGAGGCTGGGTCCAATCTCCAGCTCCGAATGGTCTAAGATGTGGCTCGGATCCGGGATGTAGCGTCTAAGATGTGAAACGTGGAAGACGTTGTGCACGCCTTCAAGATTAGCTGGTAGAGCTAATCGGTACGCTACTTCTTCGACTCGGCTCAAAACTTCGAATAGGTCGATGTACCTAGGGCTTAGTTTTCCTGTTCTGCCGAATCTAATAGTTCCTCGGGTAGAGGAAATCTTGACGAAGATACTATCTCCTGCTTCGAACTCCAGTGGTCGACGACTGCTGTCAGCCCAAGCTTCTGTCTGTCCTGAGCAATCCTGAGCTTGTCTCTAATTACCTTTACCTTCTCTGCTACATCGGTCACCATCTCAGGTCCAAGTAATACTCTTTCTTCTACGTCATCCCAAGCAAGTGGAGTGCGACAACGACGTCCATAGAGTACCTCGAATGGAGTCATACCGATGCTAGCTTGGTAGCTGTTGTTGTAGGAGAATTCTACCAAGTGCAAGTGGTCTTCCCAAGATCCTCTAAATTACAAGACGTAAGATCTCAGCATGTCCTCTTGCGTCTGGATGGTTCTTTCCAATTGTCCGTCGGTCTGGGGATGGTAGGCGGTGCTGAACTTCAATTGTGTTCCCAAACTGTCGTGCAAGCTCTTCCAGAAGTGAGAGGTGAATCTGATATCCCTGTTAGATACAATACTTACCGGAACTCCATGAATTCGGTAGATATGCTGCATGTACATTGCTACCAATTTCTCGGTGGATAGACCAACCTTGATGGGGATAAAGTGTGCTAACTTCGTCAGTCGGCATCCTTTTCTTCTTGGGATCGAGACAGTCCTGACACAAAGTCCATCATTATGTGTTTCCATTTCTACTCCGGGATGTCTAGCGGCTGCAACATTCCTGCTGGTCTCTGTCTGCTAGCTTTCACTTGTTGATAAATCAAGCATCTAGACACAAACCTGGATACGTCCTTCTTCATTCTGTACCACCATACTACAGTACGCATATTTCGATACATTTTATTAGCTTCTGGATGTATGGAATACTGCGACTGATGCGCTTCTTGCATCAGCTCATTCTTCAGTTCGCCAGTTGGTACGCAAAGCCTCGTACCATATCTCAGTGCTCCATCACTGGCGATTGAGAATCCTTCAAGTGTTCCTGCCAGCACTTGATCTCTGAGTTTGTAAAGCGTCTCGCCTTGGAATTGTGTCTCCTTGACTTTATCCATCAGACTTGAACGCACTTGTAACTGCATCATTGATGATTCAGCTCCTGGTACAATTACTTCTCTTCCCTGTTTCTTCATTTCCTCTTCAGGTAGTACAATCTCCAGTCCAATCTTCTCTATGTCTTCCAGCAAATGTCGCTCCTTGGTCAAAAATATTGCCATCGGGTATCGACTAAGTACATCTGCAACAACATTAGCCTTACCCGGATGATACTGCAGGTCGATGTCAAAATCTTTCATCAGCTCCAGCCATCGCCTCTGTCGTATGTTCAGCTCCTTCTGAGTGAAAACATATTTAAGACTTTTGTGGCTGTAAATATTTTCACTCTCTCTCCATAAAGGTAATGCTTCCACAGCTTTAGTGCAAATATAACTGCTGCAAGCTCCAAATCATGCATGGGATAGTTCTTCTCATGAGTCCGTAAATGCCTAGATACGTAAGCAATTACTTTTTCGTGTTGTTGAAGAACACAACCCAATCCTTTACCAGAAGCATCACTATAAATTGAGAAACCGCTGGTACCTGCGGGTAGCGCAAGTATCGGTGCCGTTGTAAGTCTCTTCTTCAGTTCCTCAAATACTGATTGGCAAGCTTCAGTCCACACAAATTCTTCGTTCTTCCTTGTGAGCTTCGTCATCGGCTCAGCAATCCTAGCGAAGTCTTTCACAAATTTCCGGTAGTAGCCAGCTAAGCCCAAGAAACTTCTGATTTCAGCAACTGAACTTGGTGTACTCCACTTCTCAATAGCAGCTATCTTCTTTGGATCCACCAAAATTCTCCTGTGACAACATGGCCTAGAAAATCCACCTTGTCTAAGAAGAATTCACATTTATATAGCTTACCATAGAGCTTCTCCCTCCTTAAAGTTCCCAGAACTTTCCTCAGGTGCTCTTCATGCTCTTCTTCGGTCTTCGAGTAGATCAGGATGTCATCGATGAAGACAACAACAAACTGATCCAGATATTCATGGAAGACCTTGTTCATAAGGTTCATGAATACTGCATGGGCATTCGTCAATCCAAACGGCATGACCAAAAATTCATACTGACCTTATTTGGTGTTGAACGCCGTCTTTGGAATATCCTCCTTCCTGACCTTGATTTGATGGTAGCCAGATCGAAGGTCTATCTTCGAGAATACCTTAGCTCCACTTAGTTGATCAAACAAGTCATCGATCCAGGACAGAGGGTACTTGTTCTTGATGGATATGTTGTTCAGCGCCCGGTAGTCAATACACATCCGCACAATCCCATCCTTCTTGGACACGAATAAGACAAGTGCTCCCCAGGGTGAGGCTCTATCTCTGATAAATCCAAGGGCCTTCAGCTCATTGATCTGGTCCTTCATTTCCTTGGCCTCCTTAGGGTTGACTCTGTAGCATCCTCGAGAAATAGGGGCAGAGCCGGGAACTAGGTCAATGGTGAATTCTACATCTTGATCCGAGGGTAATCCTGGAAGACTATCAGGGAAGACGTCCATGAATTCTGCTATGATAGGATAAGGAGGTCCGGGTTCTTCGGTGATAGAGGAGTAGGTAATACCCTCCATATCTTTCGGAGCTCGAGAGATTTCAAACTCTGGCTCTCCAGGTGGACTGAAGACTACACATCCTCTGTGATAATCTATCAGCGTATGCTGCTTACTTAACCAGTCTATTCCTAGGACTACATCATAGTTAGGTAAGGGCATCACGAGTAAGGGTGCTAAGAATTTGTGTCCTGAGATAGTTATAGGGCAGTTACATGTATCAGTGATGGGTATGGGTCCACCACCAGTCATAACTATACATATCTTCTTGCTAAATCCAGTAACTAGGTGGTGTACAGAGATGAATTTTGTTGCTATAAAACTGTGTGATGCACCCGTATCAAATAATGCTAAAGCAGGATGTGAATGCACACAAATGTAACCTGTGATGACATCAGCTGTGGGTTCTTGCTCTTGCTCATCTGCTGTTAGGGCAAAAAATCGCCCAGTCTTTTGTTGGTGTTACCCAAACAGTTGTTGCTGAGTGGGTAGGGGAGCCTTCTACTATGTTGTTCCGGTCCGATTGAATGATGTGGGCAGTCCTTCACTTGGTGGGTGGCAGACCCATAAACTAGGCAGTGTCCTAGCCTTTTCCTGCAGATATTCACCTGATGTCCTGGCCTCTTACAGAAATTGCAGACATAAATCTGCTTCTAAGCCGCTCTGTCATTGGTCCTCGCCTAATGATGCTGGTGGTGGTGGTGAGAAGGCCTGTTGTTATTATTGTGGTTGGGCCTCTTCTGGTTACTCTGAAAATTGCTAGTTCCAGAATACTCCCTCTATGAATGAGCAGGCTAACTCTTTTCTATATCCTGAGCTCGTATTAGGATCCTCTCATACGTATTGGCGCCACCTGCGATCACAGGGGTGCAAATTTCTTTCCTTCGTCCATACCTGAATCTTTCAGCATAATCGGTGGGGTCAGCAACCAAGTTCTTTGCAAAGCGACTAAGTTGACCAAACTCTGTCGTATATTCACCAACCGTCATGTTCCCTTGCTTCAGATTCTGAAATTGTCATTCCATCTTCCGCAACTCTGATGTTGGAAAAAATTTCTTACGGAACAACCTCTTGAAGGTGTTCCAGTCAAGCTGCCTGTCCTGGAGTCGGGGTTCATTTTGATACCAGGAGCTTGCTACATCTAGCAGTTGGAGTCCCACAGCGTCAACTTGGAGGTCATCAGGAAGTCGAGCGACACTGAGGAGACGCTCCATACTGTCGAGCCATTCATCGGCGTAGATGATTCCCTCGGTTCCTTTGAAAGGTCGAGGGCCCAACTTCTTAAATTTCTCAATATTGCCGACTTTAGCAGGCCTTGGTTCAGATTGGGCTGCTTCTCCTCTCTCCAGTGCAGCCATAGCCATATTATGGGCATTCTCCATGCTTTCTCTCATAATCACAGTCTGTTCGCGATGAGCTTCAGCTTGAGTTCTCTGTGCCTCAAGCACTCCTCGTAACGGCCTGCAAGGTTAGTGGGGTCCACGGGCACTGGTGGGGCAGCTGGATCGGGCACTACCATAGGGGCTTGTTGTTCAGTCCAGAAAGATGTAGGATCTGTCACTTGAGTAGTAGTACAAAATCTACGGGGTGTTGGTGCATTATAGGGACGATCGGTCAGCTGCCGAGGTGTAGGATCTGGACTTGGTTGAGGAGGTGGGGTGTGATCGGGTGATGACAACCCATCGCCAGCAGTGTTGATCTTGTCTGTGGCCATACTCTGGAAGGTTTAGGATTGTAAAACATAAGCAAGGTAGCCTACCAGTCTATAACAAACAAAAATATTTATTTATAATATATTTCGGTCCTATGTTGTGACAAATTAATGTTCTAGCGTTCTAATTATTTCTAGATATATTTACCTAAGTTGTTGATCAAACCTGTATGGGCCACCACTAAAAACATGTCATGACCCGGTCCCAAATTGTTGGGTCGAATCAGATCATGCCCAGCTTACACCGTTGTGAGATGGCGGCAGTAAGCTGTATCCACTTGCAAGTAATTTCAATAACACAATATATATTTGTCACAACTTCTAAAATTATGAATATAAAAAACTTTGTCCAACAAAAAGTTTCATATGATACATCTGATAATATAAAACTGTCTTTAAATTCAACATAAACTAGCAAGGAAATGTCATAAAAGTTGGCTCATCAGCCCCGAGATCAACATCGTCCGATTGGGACTCTGACAGCACAGCTTGGTAAAGCTCAGGATCGTAATAGCTATTAATCAATAGCTCAGCTTCATCAATGGAACCTATTGGGGGTAGAGAATCCAGTCAGAAAAGGAGGAAAGTACAATTATGAAAATCTAACAATTTAACTAATAATTAGAAATTTATAATTTTAAACATTTTGAAATACTTGAACAATATTTTTCCATAATTGAGAACAATGTGATTTGAGTATGTAATGCTTATGACCGACTTGGGTTGTACAATAGTATCCTAGTGATACAATACGACTTATTGATGAGAACGTAAAATGTTATATTTTTATCCCTTAATGTTCATCATTTTATGCTCATTTTATGACTATAGGTACTCATTATATTTATATTTTGCTGTAGGATGAATTTGGAGACACTATGTGTAAAATGGAGCTAAAATACAATTCTGGACAGTTTTGACACCTTTCACCAAAATGGGCATAACTTTCTCATACGAAAATCAATGGAGGTGATTCAAAAAGTTTCGAAAAGCTACGACACAGGGCTAAAACTTTTATATTTTGTGTTTTTTGCAAATCAAGCTGCATCATGGACGAAATCATACTTGAAGTTGGGTCAAAGATGCTGTGAACAAAAATAGAAACCAAAACAACAATGTTCCTACTTGTTCTATGACTTATTCTATTTGGTTTGAGAAGTTGTAACTTTTAGAGGATATGTGGGAAGATATTGTGGGCTTGACACAACTAATTTATGGTGTATAAAAGGGGGTAGAAACCATGAGAAGAACCACACAACACAACTCTTCTCTTCTTCTCCAACTTTTCTTTTGAAGTTTTGATGAACATGTTTGGCTAAAGTCTTGTTGGTCGAAGTGTACGGAAGCCTTGGAATCAATAAAAACTTGTGAGATCTAATTTGTGTTTATATGTTTGATTTGTACTCTGAGTATCAAATGTTTTCTTATGCACATTTCATGATCATCTTGTTTAGTTACTAGGATGCATACTAGTTTATTATTCTTGATAATCTACTGCTAAATTAGATATCGAATCCGGAATTGTTCGATCCCTCTAATTTATGAAGCAACCAAGATTTAATAAATTACTTCTTTGTATTATTAAATCTTAGGAAGAAATCATTCGACTAAATTAAATGCAACCGCTTGTGCTTGTGTTGTTTTGTTTCATCGATCTCATTGAGTTTAATACGTTACTAGATTAAACCTTTAGCGCTTGTCTGGGGTTGTTTAGTAGTTAAGGTTAATTAGGTCGCTTGTTTATAATTAACTGTGGCTAAAGGAGATAGGAAAAGAATTCCAACGATGAATATTCATAATACATATCAATATATGTTTGCATCTATGATCAGTTTCAAGATTCCAATGGTAGACGTAGACTTAGACCAACGTATATTATTTTGATTTATTTTCATATTCTACTTGCTCTTTTTTTATTGACTTTTATTTTATTCATCCCCCCATCCTTGTTCATATTGCATAAAATTATACTAATTACTCTCTGTGGGATCGATCTTTACTCTCACTTCTACATATAATCTTAAGAGTATAGGTTTTATTTTTGGGTGCCTACGACAGCACACCAAATTTTGGCGCCGTTGCCGGGGAGTAATTTTAGTTAATTTTTGTGCTTTTGTGATCTTTATTTCGTTCTTGTAATAAAATAATTTTTTCTATTAGCCAAAAAAAAAATTTTAACAGGACATGATAACCAATTCTCAACAATTTGGCACTTGGCTGGATCTTCCATCTAGGCACGCTAACGAGGTAAATGTTTCTTCTCTTCAACAACAAATTGATACTTTAACTTCTCTTGTTCATCAAATGGTTGTCGGTGGTAACATGCAAACAACAATGGCTTGTGAGATTTGTTTAATAGTAGGGCATCCAACTGATATGTGTCCAATACTTAAAGACGAGCCCAATGTAACTCAAAATTGTCCAAGTTACCAGCAGTACAAGCAACCATATCCCCATAAACAACAACCGGACCAAACTTCTAATTCTGGTATGTCTCTGGAAGATATTGTTAAGTCTATTGCCACTAATACCTTGCAATTTCAACAGGAGACAAGGACCAGCATCCAAAGTCTGAACAATCAAATGAGCCAAATGGCTACAACAATTAAAAAGCTGGAGGTACAAAGTTTGAAAAAATTATCATCTCAAATAATAAATCTAAAAGAGAATACAAGTACAATCATTTTGAGAAATGATAAAGAGGTGGACATTCTAGCAGAAGAAGCACCAACGTCGTCAAAACAAGAAGAAGAAAGAAACAGCGTTGCAGACACAAATATTCCTAATGACGACGTAGTACCAAATGAGAAGAAGTTTTTGAACTTAATGGAAAAGATGGATTAGATATTGCCATTAAGAGAATAAGGAGTTAGTCTTGAGTAATAATATGCACAAAACTGTTGCAGGATTGAATGCTTTTATAAAAAGACAACAATCAGGTAACATTCCTTATATTTCATTATCAATTTTTAACAAGATATTTTTACCCTCTATTTTGCAGGCCTCTATTCAAGATGTAAAATCTTTGCATAGTTGTCTCAAGTGTGCATAGAGTCGAGCCAACGACGTATTAAACAAAGGCGCTGCTTGGGAGGCAACCCAAGGGGAGTTTTTCATATTCTTGCATTTTTTATTTTTGTTCATTTTTGTCTTTTCTTTGCATTTAGCCTTATATTGGGACAATGTCAGTTTAAATGTAGGGGAGGGGATTTAATTACTTTAAGCAGTTTCAGTTTTTTATGTTTCAAAAAAAAGAGTTTTTATTTTTCATGTTTTTGTGGTTTTCAATAAAGTTTTATTTTATTTTATTTAAAAAAAAAGAGGTTTTGTTTTTCAATAATTTTTTGTTGTGTATGTCATGAGGAAGATTTAACTAAGTTTAAAAAAAATTCATAACATGATTGAATAAATACTCTTTCAACTTAGAATTAATTAGTATAGTTATTTTTCTTGAGGATGGTTGTGACTAAATTTGGTAGACAAAAGCCGGTGAGATTTTGAGCCTTTAGACTGACACATCAGTCTTACTATTTTCTTTGATGAGAGTTATTCTTCCATGGACTTGTTTCTCTAGAACTTGTTTAGATTCTCTTCGAGGTCACATCGACACATGCATATATGAATATGATTAAGGCCATCTTTGTTATACGCTACATAAGCCAAATAGCCTATCCTAAAATTATTTTTCCTTTGGTTGAACCCCTTTGAGCCTTATTGCTTCTATTTTTGTGAAACCATATTACAAGCTTTAACCAGAAAAAAAATCTTTACCCAGGCCTGAAAACTACTGGAGCATTATGATATGTATGGGTGTATAAAAATAAGTGTGGGGGTATCTGAATTTTTAGTTTGGCTACATATTTTTATTCTCAAATTCTTGATTTCCATCATGAAAAAAAATGAAAAAAAGCAAAAAAAATGAACATGAAAATAGAAAATGATAAAAGATGATGAGAAAAAGAAAGGAATAAAGAAAGAAGTAATGAAAAAAAAGTGATAGAGGAAATTACTTTTGATATTTATTTTCATAATTCTTCCTCCAATTCCAATAAAGGGGTATGTTGAATGCTTTAAGGTCAATTTGAAGAAACTAAATGGGGTGACTGGTTTTATATATTCGAGCTTGAGTTAAATTATTTTTGCTCCACTAGTTTTGATGGCTTTCGAGCTACACTCCCAAATATATCCCACCTTGATCCTAAGCCCCATTACAACCCATGAAAGTCCTTATGATTTGTGTTATGCATGTGATCCAAGTGGTGGAGAATGAGAAGATATGCAAGCTTATGGTAGATCATTTCTATTGGAATAAATTTGAGCAAAACACATACCCTTCAAATATACGAGATTTGAGTGTTTATTCCCGTGAGGGTCTACCAATTTAGTTTACTCTATCTTCAAATTAAATTACTTGCTAAGTAATTAGAAGTTGTTTAAGAATATATTTTCATGATATGTTATGAGTTTTGAAGAGCATGGTTATTCTTTATTTATGATATTACAACCTTGATTTTTGTTTTGAAAAAAAAATAAATTTTGAGTTTTGTCCGAGGACGAACAAAAGTTAAGTGTGGGGGTATTTGATGAGAACGTAAAATGTTATATTTTTATCCCTTAATGTTCATCATTTTATGCTCATTTTATGACTATAGGTACTCATTATATTATATTTTGCTGTAGGATGAATTTGGAGACACTATGTGTAAAATGGAGCTAAAGTGCAATTCTGGACAGTTTTGACACCTTTCACCAAAATGGACATAACTTTCTCATCCAAAAAGCAATGGAGGTGATTCAAAACGTTTTGGAAAGCTAAGACACAGGGCTAAAACTTTTATATTTTGTGTTTTTCGCAAATCAAGCTGCATCATGGACGAAATCAGACTTGAAGTTGGGTTAAAGATGCTGTGAACAAAAATAGGAACCAAAACAACCATATTCCTACTTGTTCTATGACTTATTCTACTTGGTTTGAGAAGTTGTAACTTTTAGAGGATATGTGGAGAGATATTGTGGGCTTGACGCAACTAATTTATGGTGTATAAAAGGGGGTAGAAATCATGAGAAGAACCACACAACACAACTCTTCTCTTCTTCGCCAACTTTTCTTTTGAAGTTTTGATGAACATATTGGCTAAAGTCTTGTTGGTCGAAGTGTACGAAAGTCTTGGAATCAATAAAAACTTGTGAGATCTAATTTGTGTTTATATGTTTGATTGTACTTTGAGTATCAAATGTTTTCTTATGCACATTTCATGATCATCTTGTTTAGTTACTAGGATGCATACTAGTTTATTATTCTTGATAATCTACTGCTAAATTAGATATCGAATCCGAAATTGTTCGATCCCTCTAATTTATGAAGCAACCAAGATTTAATAAATTACTGCTTTGTATATTAAATCTTAGGAAGAAACCATTTGACTAAATTAAATGCAACCGCTTGTGCTTGTGTTGTTTTGTTTCATCGATCTCATTGAGTTTAATACCCTACTAGATTAAACCTTTAGCGCTTGTCTGGGGTTGTTTAGTAGTTAAGGTTAATTAGGTCGCTTGTTTCTAATTAACTGTGGCTAAAGGAGATAGGAAAAGAATTCCAACGATGAATATTCATAATACATATCAATATATGTTTGCATCTATGATCAGTTTCAAGATTCCAATGGTAGACGTAGACTTAGACCAACATGTGTTATTTTGATTTATTTTCATATTCTACTTGCTCTTTTTTTATTGACTTTCATTTTATTCATCCTCCCATCCTTGTTCATATAGCATAAAATTATACTAATTACTCTCTGTGGGATCGATCCTTACTCTCACTTCTACATATAATCTTAAGAGTATAGGTTTTATTTTTGGGTGCCTACGACAGCACACCACTTATCTCCGTATGAAAAGGAGTAAGCTCGCACAGTTATGCAATATGAAGGTATTGGTCATAAAATACTACACTACTCCTCCAATATTCTACAATCAATAACAATCAATACTCTAGGAGAGAGTTTCGTGTGGCAATGTGGTTTAATCTTACAATATTACAATTACTAATTAAATTGAAAAATAAACATAACCGTACTTGCCTTGATTTATGACAGGATTTCAAATCGGTACTGGGGAAGAAATCAGACTCATCCTCGAAATCCTACAGTTGAGATTCCTTCTAGGAAACATATTTGAACCATGTCTAGGTATACTAGTTACAATCTCTAAAATTTGATCCTAGTCAAGTTTTATGTTATTCTATCATAACACGCATATCGATACGATTTATAATCATTAATTTAATGAAATAAAAGTCAAGTTAACATTTATTGAGAAAATTCACATTTTTCGATTATTTGGCAAAACTTTGTATTTTGTAATATATCTAAAACTAGGTTTTTCTTTAAATGAGAAAAACATGAATTTGTTTAAATAATACAAACTTATATTTTATTATTAACTAAATGTGGAAAAATTATTTAATTTTCTATATAAAATAAATATTCAATTTACTATTCTACGCGTTTATCAATAACTAACGAAACCAGAAAAACAAACCAAAAGAAACCAAAACTATATTATGCAATTACAAAACCACAGAGAAAGAATTAAAGACTGGGCTTATGTCCTTACAACACTTTACATAAATTAATTGAATTAAGTAATTGAATTGCTGGTGAGCTCTGAACGTCAGGAAGCGGTCCATTCAGCAGGCCGAGGCCCTGCACCCAAAATACTATTGGCCAGTAACACGTTCTAAAATAATAATTTAATTTAAATATAAAAATATGGTAAGTCTCAGACTTGGTCCAAAATGTCATGTTGCATTCTAGCTTATGCCTCAACGTCCGAAAATTCCGATTTCGTTTGTATTTCACTAGGACCCAAAATATTATCCGAAAGCCAAACAATAACTGTCAAAGGACTATAGTCGAACTCAAGAAATAAACCAAAAGGTTTTCAAAATATTTTTAGAAAATCGGGCAGTATCACCTTTGTAACTAGGATAACCTAGCCACGAGGCGATACCTGAAAATCGAAAATCCTACCCAAACAACACCGTCCAGTCAATATATACTCCACAAGGATATGTACATAACCAACACAAAAAAAGACAATACTGAGAAAAATCAACCGAAATCTATCTCAAAGCCATATATATATATATATATATATATATATATATATATATATATATATATAAGAATGAATCAACAGAGCTTAAATTTCCAAATTTGAGAATCCGAACTCATAATCTATCAAACTAGAAATCGAAAACAAGCCCAACTATTCCAAATCGAAGTCGGAAACATCAGAACCAAATCCGAATAGGAACCAGAATACGAAACCCAAATTCACAGCATAAATTCCGAATTAAAATCGAAAAACCCAACGAACCAATTCTGATTTAGAAATCAGAATCAAACATCAACAATCGAATCCCATAGCGGGATCGAGACCGTGTCATCATCGACTCAACGGATGGGACACAGGGACACCGAAAATATGCCTCGGATGCTCGGCTAGAGCTCTCAGGTGCAAAATAGGAAAATAGAAAAATCCACGCGAACTCGAAAAACTCCAGAAGCACACGGACAGCGCTGGAATAGCACGAACGTAGGAGAGAGGATCGGGACCCGCAAGGTGCTGCGAACAGAGGATCAGGGCACGGGCGGCCGGATCGAGGCTCGCGGGGTGCTGCGAGCAGGATCAGCAGCGACGGGAGGCCGCTGGGTCTGGGCGAGGTGGCGCCGCACAGGGGGTCGGTCGAGAGGGGCGCTAGCCGGGTAATGCTCGGTGGAGGAGCTCGGGGTCGCCGGGCTCGGGCGGATCGACGTCGGGGTCGGCCGAGAGGCGCGGGTTAGAGCTAGGGCTCTTGAAAAATTTAGAAAAAAGTTAGAGAATGGAGAATGGAGGATGGGGAATGGAGAGAGTGGTTTATATAGTGTAGGTGTTTGGGGGTTACGGGAGAGGAAAGGAGAGGTCTCGGCCGTTTCGGGAGGTCAGGGGACATGGATCGGTTGTGAATTGACAGGAAAAGGGAAAAGTCGGATAAGTTTGGTTCTGGAAAGGAAAGGAATTTCTTTTGTTCCTTCCTTTAAAAGGAAAAATATGTATAAATTAAATATATAAAAGTATTTAAAAGTTGGTTTCTAAAAAAAATGAGATTGGGTTCGGTTAGAACACGGGGACAGGACGGGTCCAGCCAGTCAATCAAAAATCAAGGATTAATTTTTAAAAATATAATTTTGTTAACTAACTAATAATAATAATAATAATAATAATAATAATAATAATAATAATAATAATAATAATAATAATAATATCAATCTAATCTTAACTAAAATGCACTAATGAAAACCAAAATCCAATATCGACCAAAAATGCAGTAAAATCCAATGTTACAGATAAATTCCGAAATTACGAGTTTCACAGTTGGGAGCAACTCTATGTACTGGCTCCCCCATAACTGGATCCTCTATGATGTCCTCTGGAAACTGCTCGAAGCGAAATGACTCTAACTCAGGCAATTTCTCATCCTCAGAAGGCATCTCAGAATCCTGAGTATCGGTCATGGTCTGATCCTCGACGAATACCATGTCCCTACTTCTGTAGAGCCTTCTTCCTACGGGATCGTAGAGTCTATTGCCAAACTCATCCCGATCGTAGTCGACAAAGACGCATCGCCTCGTCTTCGGCTTAAGTTTGGACCTCTCGTCCTTCGGTACATGTACGAAGGCCTTACAACCAAACACTCGTAGGTGATTGTATGACGGCTCTTTACCGTACCATAGTTTATCAGGCATATCATCCTGCAATGGAGCACTAAAAGATAATATAAGCAGCTGTGTAAAATGCCTCACCCCAATAGCTGCTCGGCAAGTTTGCTCTTGATAGAAAATATCGTACCCTCTCCATCAGTGTCCTGTTTATGCGCTCCGCTACACCATTGGGATGCGGTGTCTTTGATGTAGTCTTCTGGTGTCGTATCCCTTGCTTTCTATAATAAGCATCAAAGGGGCCAATGTACTCGCCGCCATTGTCGGACCAAACACATAGTAGCTTCTTGCCCGTCTCCCTTTCAACAAAGGCCTAAAACTCTTTGAAAGTGGGCAGCACCTGATCCTTGATCTTTAAGGCATAGATCCAAACCTTCCTGGAACAATCATTAATAAACGTCATAAAATAAGAAGTACTACAATGGATTTTACCTTCATAGGACCACAGACATCCGAGTGAATTAACTCAAGCAACACTTACTTCCTCGAACTTGGGTGACTATGGAAAGACACCCTATTTTGCTTTTCTGCCAAACAGTGCGTGTATCTCTCCAATTTTGTAGACTTTAAGCCCTGGAATCACCTTTTGTTCAGCAAGTAGCTCATTCCCTTCTCGCTAATATAGCCGAGCCGCTGGTGCCACAACTCGGTAGACGCATCACTGACTACGTTCACCTTATGTGCCCCATATACGCTCCCTTCCATATAGTAGAGTCCGGACTTCTTGCTTCCTCTGGCAATCACCATCAAACATCTAGAAAGCTTCCACTGATCGTTCTCGAAGAGATTGAAGAAACCCTCGTCATCTAACCTTCTAACCGACACCAGGTTGAAACGGATATCAGGAACATGACAGACATCTTTGAGAACAAGAACTGCACCCATCTTCGTCCTCAAATGCACATCTCCAATGGCAACTGCCTTCGGCAGATCTTCATTGCCCATCTTCAACACTCTACAGTCGTCTGTCGTGTAAGTGAAAAATAGTGCCCTGTTGTGAGATACGTGCGCTGAAGCACCTGAGTCCACCAGCCGAGAATTATTATCGCAGGCAAGGTTCGTGACAACCTCATCACCTACGACGATCACATTGCCTTCTTGTGTCGAGGCCATCGCTATAGTATTTTCACTTTGCTTTTCCTTTTCTCCCTTCTTCTTTCTCTTCCAAGCGAAACAGTTCTATTTAATGTGGCCCTTCTTGCCACAATGGTAACACTCTGAGTCCTCATACCGACCCTTGGACTTGCCCCTGCTCTTATCTCTGCCACCACCTAAACCCCTGCTTTTGCCCCTTCCGCGGCTATCTGAAACTAGCGCCTCTGAGTGGTGGGATGTGGATCAGGTGTCCTGAGAACGTCTTCGCATCTCTTCATTTAGCACCCTGCTCTTGGTAAACTCCAGACTGACTATGCCTTCTGCAGCAGAAGCGATCATAGATACTCGTACGGTCTCCCACGAGTCTGGCAATGTACATAGCAATCAAAGTCCCTGAATCTCGTCGTTGAACTTGACTCCCATCGAGGATAGCTGGTCCACCACGTCCTGGAACTCACTTAAGTGATCAGTAATGGATGCACCATCTTTGTACCACAGACCCATCATCATCCGGATCAGGAACAGTTCGTTTACCCCGATCTTTTTTACATACAAAGATTCCAGCTTCTTCCACAACGTCTTCGTATGCTTAATATTGGCAACATGGTTGTACACGTTCTCGTCAACGAACTGGCACATGTATCCACACACTTGTATATGTTCGAAGTTTCAGTCCTCATAGGATTTGTCACTGGGCTTCTCGGACGAAAATACTGGAAGATGCAGCTTTTTGATGAACATCAAATCCTTCATCTTGTTCCGCCAATAATAATAGTTGGTACCGTTCAGGTTTACCATGGGTACCGACTTCACGTCCATCTCTACTTTCTGATTTGACTGTCAACTTCTGACACCTCTCTGGAACCTGGCTCTGATACCACTCTATTGGGAATGAAGTACGAAAACATTCCCCAAACCAGAAACCTCTGCGAGAGAACCGAGCAAAAGCACACAAACCAAAAATGCCAACACAAATCGCAGACACAAGAATTTTTGACGTGGAAAACCCTTGCGGGAAAAACTACGGGACGATCGGAGTCCAATCCTGAAGAACCTCCACTAATGGAATAAAGAGAATACACCCTCTACAAGCTCCTTCCGATCCAACATGGATCACCACAACTCACTTGAAAGAAGAAAATTTAATTGCGGACTCCGAATAACAAGAGATGTCGAAAAATTATTCGAACCAACCTCTCCTTGACAATAGTCCTCAATCTTCTCTCTCTCTTAAATATTGTAAAGCACTCTTATTTTTTTCGAGATGAGATTCAACTTGCATGCATCAACCTTTTGTAAGCCCTTGGTAATCTATACATGGAAGACCAATATATGTGAAAACTTCTAATATGCTTCAATCATATATTTAAGGAAAATCCAAACATAATTGGCTTGCCATAATTGGAAGTCCAATTATATGGAAAGTCATGAAAGATCCAATCATAAATATATGATCAAAGTAAATATGGAAATCCAATCATATAACTGCTTACCATATATGTTTCAAAATAGGATCGATGCACTCCCTGAGTTTCTCTGACACACGGATGACACTCATCGTACTCCGGAATATTCTCCACATAGGTTGGAAATCCATCAACTCCAACAAGATTTTGGAAAGCAGCCTTGTAATCTAGCCAATATCGAGCACCATTCTTCAATAATTAGGCCAAGCAGAAGACAATTAGTATTGTAATATAAAATATCATCAATGCTAGCAGCGGAGTCTTGCTCCATAAAGAGAAGCTTGATACCATCTGGAAAAGCAAACAAACACCCTCTTTAATCGTCCAAAATCCAGCCTTCAGAATTTTAACAACACCCACTAAGGGGCTATGTGGTTTGGCGGCAAAGCGAAAAACAAAAAAATCGACATTTTTCGTACGCATTACGTGAAGTGAGACAAAGTAAAAAAATTCTTTGTTTGGATGCTTTTAAGAAGCGTAAAATCCTAAAGTTGGTGTGTGATTGGTTTTTGAAATGAGTGGAAAAGTATAACTCATTTTTAAAGTGGCATGACTAGTAAGTCATCTTTTTGTTAAACTAGAGGGGAAGTGATCCCCCAACTAAACGTGCAAAATGGGAATGAGGATTTTCCACTTTCGAGTTCCACTTCAGAGGAAAAAAAAATTCTGATATCAAAATTCTGATTTTGTAGCAGATAGGATTTACTGTTTATGTCAAATCATAGTAAATTTTTGCCTGCAGATCCTCAAACCGAACACGTGAAGTGGTCCGAAATCCGAATGTTGGTCACTTCTACATTCTAAATCTGCGAACTAAACAACTGCTAAGCAAAAGAAACCCCACAACCACTGGCCAAGCTCTAACTACTCATCATCTGAAGCTAGTTCCAGACATCTTTTCGCACATTCGTCTATGTTGTCATCCCACACTTGACCACTATCATCAAAAGCCAACGAAATAAAATTCCATTTCATTTTTTTCAATAAAAAATATAGGAGGTGCATTTTTTTCGATTATTTTTGATTATTTTCTTTTAAAAAAATATTCAACATAATATGATGGTGATCTGAGTGCATTATGGACAACCCCCGTATTGGTGATTTGAAAATAGAAAATTGCTTGTAGCAGACCGAATTTAAGCATAATTGGAGATAACAACATAGGTTTACGAAAATTATACAACACATACTATTGCTAGATGGACATCGGTCCAATTTTGCAAGAACGAAAATAATGTATATATATATATATATATATATATATATATATATATATATATAGGCTTGGTTGGGTTATATATATATATATATATATATATATATATATATATATATATATATATATATATATATATATATATATATATTATAGCAAATGACCTCTAGCCTAGTGGTTAAGAGAGATGCATGCGGCCCGAGTGGTCAGGAGTTCGAATCCTAGTGGGAGCGATTCCAGAAACAATTACCTGGTTCCAAAAAAAAAAAAAAAAATATATATATAGATATATATATATATATCTATATATTATATATATATATATAATATATATATATTATATAAAACCCAACCAAGCCTATATATATATAATATATTATATATATATATATATATATATAGATATAGGCTTGGTTGGGTTTTATATTATATATATATATTATTATATATATATATATATCTATATATATATAATATATTATATATATATAATAGATATATATATTTGGTTTGGTTTATATATATATATATATATATATATAAATATATATTTGGTTGTGTTTATATATATATATACTATATATATTTGTTTGTGTTTATGTAAAAATAATATATATATTTGGTGTGTTATATATATTATATATATAATATATATAGATTATATATATATATATATATATATATATATAAAACACAAACAGATATAAATAAAAATATATATTATATATATATAAACACAACCAATATATCTATATATATATATATATATATATATATAATATATATATTTATAGATATATTATATATATAATATATATATATAAACACAAACAGATATAAATAAAAAATATATATATATTAAACACAACCAAATATATATATATATATTATATATATATATAATATATATATATATCTATATATATATATATATATATCTATATATATATATATATATATATATATATATATATATTCAAAAAAATATATATATATTTTTCAAAAAACTATTTTATTGAAGATGAAGGTGAGCTCATGAAGAGCAATACAGGTACATGACTGAACCACACAAAAGAAGTCCTGAAAAACAAGAAAATTAAAATTCGTAGGAAAACGAAATAAAGGGTGTTGGGTTTTGGGGGGCCCAAAATCCGAAAGTCCATCCGTTCGAAATTTTGAATTTTTGAAATCCAAAAATTCAAAAATCTCGAAAGATCAGAAGCAGCTGTGGGTTTTGAGGGTTGACCGCTCACGCAACCCGATGGGCGCGTGGGCGCAGTCCGAGAACTTGCAGGGGTGACCTGCCCGAGGAGGGGGGGCGCACGGCTCGAGGAGCCTTGGGCCCCCCTCCCAGCGCAGAGTCCGAGGACGGTAGCGCCGGGGGCTGAGACGGTGAGACGCGGGGGCTCCGGCGGTGATGGGACCGCCGCCGAGGGAGGAAGGGAACGCTGGTCGGACGGAGGGGGGTAGAAGGACTCCGCCTGCCGACGGGGAAGCCGGTCTGAAGAGAAGGGGGGAGGGGCAACGTCGAGGAGGGGGTGCACCGGGCGGAGGGGGGCGCTTGGTGGGCCGGAGGGCGGAGGAGGGAGAGGGAAGGGGGGAGGGGGGGAGGGGCGGGAACGGAAGGGTGGGTGAGGACCGCCGAGAGGGAGGGAGAAGGCGTGGCCATCCAGCGGAGGGAGCAGCTACCACCGGCGGGGAGGGGGGGCCTCCTGCAGGAGCCGTATAGCGATCGTCGGGGGCCACCGTCTGGAGGGGAGCTGGGAGGGACCGATGACGTCGCTGGAGGGGAAGCAAAACTGCGCCGACGACGACGCAGCCACAACGGCCCACGAGGGGGGCATGCTGGGGCAGAGCGCCGTCGATGGAGGATGCACGAGCGCCGCAGACAGAGGGATCCCGACCGTCGCCGGGGGGGCCAGGCTGGGGCTCGCCGAGGGCCATTGCGCCAAAGCCGAGTTAGGAGGGGTGGGCGAGCGAGAGGGTGCAGCCGCCGGCGTCCACGAGGGCGGAGGCACGAACGCCCGAAGGAAAAGCGAGGCCGGGGAGGCGGGAGACGGGGACAGCTCCGGGACCTCCGGGAGTCGGCGACGGCTGCGACCACTTTAGGGAGAGGAACGCGGTGGGGGGGGGGGGGGGCGGACGGACGACCGCCGGACGAGGGGCGGCGGGGGGGGGAACGGCGGGGACGAGCCGGACACGACAGAGGAGCCACGAGACGAGGCGCCGGGGAGGGAGGCGAAGGGCGAGGGAGGGCGGGGAGGCCGGCGGGGGCAACCGGCGCAGCAGAGGGGCCGGACGCCCGACGCCTCGCACGGTGGCGCCGCCGAGGCCGTCGACTCCGATGAGGACTGCTCCGGGGAGGAATGAAGCCCTCGAGGCCGGTGGCACCGGAGGCCGGGATGCTCTGATGGGGAGGAGGAAGAGGAGGGGGATGAGACCGAACTGTGGAAAGTCGCCCGGCCAGGGGGGCCCGCCAGCCGTGGTGGACGGCGGGTGGAGTGAAGGAAGGTGGGTGGCTGCCAGGGGAAGTAGATCCCCGGCTTGCCGCCAAACCGGGGGGGATCGGCCACCAGAGCACCCGGCCCGGCGGGCTGGGTGGGGCGGCGACGATCAGAGGAGGGAGCGCCTGGACCTTCCCTCTCCCCATATTTATCATTTATAATATATATTATATATATATATATATATATATATATATATATTTATATATATATAATATAATATATATATATATAATTATATGAGGCTTGGTTGGGTTTGGGGTGGTTCGATTTTGTGTGTGTGTTGGTGGGTGGGGGTGGGGGTGGGGGTGGGGATATGGGGTGGTGGGCTCATTTCCTGCTGGTTTGGGAGTGGGGTGGGGTAGGGTTAGGGTGGGATTGTGTGGCTTTTATTTTTGCATTTGTTTTATGTTTTACTTTTTTTTGGCTATTGTTTTTACTTTTTTGCATTCATCTCTATCTGTTAGCTTAGAGTGGGTGAGTAGGTAGGTTAGAATCCAATGTGAGAATATTACATAAGATGCGAGAGAGAATAAGGAGAAGCACAAGGAGAGAAAACAGAGAAGATAAAACAAAAAAGAAGAAGAAGAGAAGGGGGAGCAGTAAACAAGGAGAGGAAACAGAGAAGAAGAAAAAAACGAGAGGAAAAGAAAAAAATAGAGAATGAGAGCAAATGGGAGAGGTTTAATTTTGAATTGTTTATTATTTATTTTTATTCTGTTATTATCTTAGAATTATGTATAATAAATCTGACTCTATTGCTACCGTGGATTGGCAAAACGATGGACGTATTCCGAGAGGGCCCACCACAGATCTGATTATCCAGTAGCGTGAGTCACACATTTCAAGTTGGATATTTTCTGAAAAGGTATACTAAATTTTAATTTTGTTAGTTATTGTAATACATATATTTGACATGTCGCTAATAATAATAAAATTTATTTTTATATATAGCTATATGATTTAGTAACGATGATGCGAGAGCACGATTCATGGCGATATAAGAACCAGTTTGGATGTTAAAATTTGACTAGTGAAAAAGAGGCCTTGGTGTACATATTTGGATTTCAGTATATGATGAGATACGTTTTCCACGTCATGATAGAGATTTGATTCTTAGTCCAGTTAAGCATTGGTGGCCTAGACAGAATACATTTCAGCTATCAGTTGAAGAAATGACTATTGTAGTTCCTCGTCCCAACACCATGTCCCGTTCCTCATTCGCTTGGAGCCCAGTTAAGAAATATTGTCGTTATCGTTTGATTGAGACCGATTGAATTAAGTAATTTCCTTGTTATGGAATGGCTTCTTCAGAATCAAGTCTCATATTCAGTTGGTTGCACCTCGAGAATGGACTGTGGTTGAGTCGGGGGGACCTTACGTGCTCTGTTTTTTATGCCGCACTTGCTTATTTGGCTTTGGTTTTATGAATGCATTTTCGTAAATGTTTTCGATATACTTTATTACTTGTTCTTCAAACTTCATATTTCATATCAGACTTGGAATAGAAGGGTAGAGTGCTAATCGTTGCTTATGCGATTTCTGGTGAGCGCGTAGGCACCGTCTAGCGCAATCAACCTTTTCTTTCGTCTCAATCAAATCAAGGTGAGTGGCTGACCCTTCTTTCCTTGACCCTCTTGTTCTCCAAATTAATCAATAACATCATTGCGAATGAAATGTTAGATGTAGATGCACGGACACAACTGCTTATTTCTATAGAACTATGCATGCTTTACTTAGTACTCTTGCTATAGAACTGTTACAAGTTTTACCTTACATATATGCCATATAACTGTGTTAAACAAAGATTGATGCTATGAATGAATGCTGCAATGATAAGGCGGAATACTTTAAATCTGGCTAAGTCTTTAAGAATGCATAGACTATGCATGGGTAATTATTTTAGTCTAGGATGATCATGGACAACTTGTGCACAAGGTTTCGCTTCCTCGAACAGCAACCCGGGGCCACGGGACCGATTCGACCTAGGAGCAATTTAAGATAGCTGTACTGAATGCTAGCACGGGTCGTTCGAAACTTTCAGCGGAGCTAGCTACCTATGCTGAAAGAATCGCCGTCTCGACTAAGCTATACGTCCAGGATGACTTGAATTTCTAGTGACCCCCACCTACACACTGGTTTAGCTATAGTATAAATTTGACAGAAAAGAACATGGTAAGTTATATTGCAACGACACACTCTGCCGGGGGTAAGATTTATCATAGTTACTTAATTGTGACTATCAAATGCTTGCATGAATTGATTACGATGGCTAGATAGTTTACCAATTATATATACATGTTTCACATAACTTCTTGAATCAAATGAGAGCATAAAATTAATTAGCCACCCACCAGTACACGGCAATATACTGATCCTCGCTCTCCACAGGTGCTCCGAACCAAGAAAGCGTGCCTAGAAACTAAAGGCAACGCTTGTAACATTTGAAGCCTTGCTAGCGTGCGAAGGCAATGTCCAATATTTTGAAGACTCCAATCAAGACTACGCCATGTCTCATAAACTTTGTCCGATCCCAGGTCCAAGTGAGTATTTTGTTTCTTATGTATAGGAATGTAAATGTATGGAACTGCCATCTCATCTTAGTTAGTTTGTAAGTCCGTACGACACCTTTTGTAATTGAGTCTTATAAACATGTTTATTATCAATGAAAGACAAGTTTCCTTCTGTTGCAAACGTATTATTAGATTTTCGTGTACTCTCTTTGCTGTTGTGTTCGGATAACCCTTATGAATGTTCTTGTGCAAGCGCAACCTAGGCTCCTATGATATCACGTCCGGGAGACGACTTTCGATTGTACGGAATAGAGGCGTAAAACTATACCCTATTGGATATAGTAAATATTTTAAGATTACCTATTATGGGCGAACCTATAATATTTGATGAGTCATTTTCTGCTGATGATGTAATTATGGAGTACCTAGGTGTGGAGACACCAAAATTAAAAGGCAACAACTTAGTCATGTTTAGTTGGCTCCGTCTTAATTTCATGCACCTAGATCGTATTGATGACGAAAAGATCTCTGTTGATGAGAATCGGGTATATATATATATATATATATATATATTATATATATATATATATATATATATATATATATATATATAATATATATATATAACAGATAATGTTAATATTTATGTGATTAATATTTTAATTTAACACATGTTTTCTTTCATCACATTTAGGTCATTCTTGCACAAGGGCCTACCTACTATCCTTAATAAGTGAAGTTGTTTCCCGACTCATCAGATATGGTGAACTTGCGTTATTATCATTTTGGAAGATTTGATAGAACCTACATGTCACACATGGGGGCATAAATGATGGCATATCTATACCACTCCATGTTAGATTTTGTACTTCTGCTGCCAACAAGTAAAAGAATGAAAATTTCAAATGGATGCATGAGAATAATATAAGTATGAATTTTTTGTACTTTCTGCATATAGTTACAATCTGTAGACTTATACCAAATTATTCTTTTTTTCATAGGTGTGGTCCTACGAATATTTCTATCTATAGGCCTGTTTGCAAAAACAAAAGTTTTTTTATTTCACAAACTTTGTAAGAAGATTACAATTGAATTCTGAAAAAGTACAACTATAGGAATCCGATCTGAAGACGATCGCTTTAGCCCTTGGACGATGTGAACTGTGAAGACGATAGCCTCTGAAGAATGCAGCAGCACTTGGACAAGAACTCCTGATCTCTGATGATGATAATAATCTGATCCCCTTAATGAAGGACTTGAAACTCTATTTATAAGTTCTAGAAATAACTACTTTGTAGTTATTCTGGATTGCGCATGATGAACTACGCTAGCAACAGACTGTGCAAACAGCGAATGCGCTGGCAGTTACTCGATCGTGGGCTAACTGTATTAGACGCGTGGCATTATTTGATTGAAATGCGTATGGTCGTACACACGGTTGCCACGTGGCGAGTAATTGATGGCATGTATGCCACGTAATAAATGTCATTTATCTTGATGGACTGTACCACTTGAAAAGCGCTAGCATCAGATTGTGCAGAGACTCAGGCTTGGTCAAACTGCGCTGAAGTTGAACTGTCATACTGTGCTGGCTGTACAGCTGTCCTCGAGCGCTGTGCTGCACAAGAAACGAAAGGACTCCTCATTTATCGGGCTGTCAGCTGTCAGAAGATCGGATTTTTGTCAGGTAATAATGGTGCCATGTCAGCATAGCGCGCTTGAGTGGTAGCGCAGTTCAGCTTGCGTCTGAATGCTAGCGCAATCTGCCTCTTGTACAGTCCATTTGAAGAGTGCACAATTTATTTTCCTCTATTTATTTGATAAATGCAACTTGATTTTAGGACCTACAAGACCCCCTTCAAAGTTTTTAAAATTTGAAAATATTCAAAGTTTCGAAATACTTTGAATTTTGAATTTAAAATCAAGTTGCGCAAGTTGCGCTTTGACTGCACGTTTGGAGGAATTAGCTTCGACTTTTGTGGCATAATCTGAGGTAGCCGTTACACTTGAAAAACTATAAATAGTTTCTTTTTTTCTTTCTTTCATCCTTTACTCATCTTTCGACTGTTCAAGAGACAAAAGCTTCCGTTCCTTCTCCGACTACTTCTTCTCCTTCCGTCGACGATAGCGATGGCTCCCAAGCGTACAGCCACTGAGAAGGGCAAGGCCCCCACCGAGCCTTCAACTCGGGTTGTGCCTCAAATTTCTCGTCATGAAACAGGTCATCCAGTATTGCAAGGTAAATGACGAACGAAGATCGAAACCCTTTTTAGGGTTCTTGATACTTTCAGACCTTCATACCTCTTCTTTTTAGAGATTGATGGTATTTTGCGTCATCCTGTTTAGGGTTTCGGTTGCATGCACAATAGTTTTCATTTTTATGAAAACTATACTTTGTGCAATCAGATGGAATACGCTGACAAAATATTCGGCGCAATCCACTATTTGCGCAAGTCAGTTGTGCTAGCACAAACTGATGTCTTGCACAGGTATGTTAGCGCAAACTGATGTCTTGCACAAGATGACCGTGCTGGCACAATTTGACAATTTGCGCATGCTGACTATTGTTGGCGCAATCTGATAACTTGCGCAAATTGATATCTTTTGTAGAATTTTGCTTTTGTATGTACTGATCCTTGTTTTTTTTTCTTTTTTGATGCAGTTAACTTCAGGGAAGGCCCCAATTATGAGATCTTTGCAGGATCTTTGGCTGAACCTGAATATAAAGAAGATCTGTCTCATGTGACATTCCTTCAGTACGCCTTACCGTCATCTCGGCAAGTATTGATTGCACAAGACAATGAGACTTTGCTACGTTTGATGAATGGACAGCCTCTCTAGACGGCTGACACAGTTACTCATAAGAAGCGGTTGTTCTTGTTTGGTGAGGCCTTTGACAAGAACTCTCAGCCCAGACCTCGAATGGAACAGAGACTTATCTAGAGGGCGAGAAGGCATCCTTCTGCCGGAGATCTCTAGATGCTTCCTCTATCTCGATATGCTTTTGCAAGCTATCCGATAAGAATGGAATGGAATATAACTCCACTTCAGCAAGACCGAACAGGGAACATCTGTGTTAAGAAGGGGTTTGGCAACAAGGATATATTTTACAACTCCTCTGAGCACCATAGTCCTTGCTTAGAGGACTAAAGCCCGGCTGTATCCCACCAGAAGATTCTTCCTTGCTGCTACTAGTGAGAACTCCAATCTTCAAATGAGTTTGCGAAGGTAGAAGAAAGTTATCCGGATCAGGAATTGAGGCTGACAGGCCTCGTGAACCCAGATAACAAGAGATGGATCTGTATATCCAATTGGATATTGGTCCAATTTGAAGATCGGCTTAAGGAGATTAATTTATACCAAGCAATGTATGCCACTGTTTATGGCTTTCCCCCCAATCCTCATATATTCCTCGCGTTAGCCGAGAGATACAACTATAGAATAACGTCCCGCGGAGAGATCGGGTTAGCTCTACGAGATGAAGTATATCTCCAGCCTGCCAATGGGGGATATCCCCTATGAAGAGTTTGTTCCAACAAACTATGAATTAGACAAACTGCGTGAGGAGAATGCTGATATGGTGGCGGTGTTTGAAGAGCTACTATGTCATTACAAGATCTGCTCTCTCTACTATAAGAGTGGCACATCTGGCACCTGCTACTCCACTAAATGGTTGCCATATTTCTTCCTCAACCACATCATTGAGAAGAAGACCAAGGAGCACGAAAACTGCAACCCTAACTTTTTTGCCCACTCAGCAATAGTGAAGTGATAGGGCTAATGGAGACCCATGGAGATATGGATATCAAGATCGAGGATGATCTTCAATATCCCCCTCTGAAAAAAGATGACATTATTGAGAGTTACATGAGGATGGACTATAGGCCCATGTCGAAGGAGGCCTAGTTGGCAGGTTTTCTCACTTACTGGCTCCGATGATACGTCGTCCCTGGGGCCAGTGTAGTCGACCACTTCCACCGCGGTGTGCTTTTTGCTGCTGTCCGTTTGGTTTTCGGCTACCGGATGGATCTGCTGTCAGCAATGATATGCAGAGTGAACGCCGGCCTTCGCCTCTTCGTCGATTCAATGATTAAAGGGAAAGGCGAGAAAGGACACTTCCCCCGGCGGCTGGAACTCCCATACACATACTTGTTCGGATGGCTGCTTCTGCACCATCCTTTACTAATGAATCCGAATATGGGGGGAGTGGATGGCAGATTTTTGAGAAAATTTTCTGGATGTAAGTGGATTTACACTACTTTAAGAGATGGCCGACGCGCACTGAATCTCGGAGAGGATGGAGCTTCTACTGTGTTACCCTCCGGTCGGTTATGAGCATATATCTACAAACCTTGTAGACCCGGGAGGATGCAGCCTTTAGGCTACCTAGCTTTCGATTGGCTGAGGACAATCCGACCGTCACACCTGGTACATCAGTTCGATGATGAATGCTATTTCGAGCCTTATCTTCCCAACCGTTTTGCGCGCCAATTCGATTATGACCAGTTCCATGTAGGTAATGCAATCACATGCCTATAAGAAAAAGGCTTTTTAATTGATGGAGCCTGGGCTTGGGCGTATTACAATGCTCGGGATACCAGGATGACGTTCTCGATACCGTCCAAAAATGATCGAGGTCCTCGTATGCTGTATACGTACTCGATCTTCTATACTTCAACAAACACTTTTGCTAAAAACTTCAATTTGGCAGACAGCTTCGCAACTGCGACTCGATTCAAGAAAGGAGCACCTGTTCTGGTGCTTCCTAGTAAGGATAAGGAGCATGAGCCGGCCGATGCACCGTTAGAAGCTTCGAGGGAAGCTAACTTCCTTGAAGAAGTTTATGAGCCACTGCATGTCTCCCTAAAAGTTGTAAAATCTCCAGCCAAGGAGAAGAAGAGGAAGGCCGGAGAACCTTCTTCTCCAATTTCTAAGAAGAAGATTGTTTTTGAATCATCGGAAGGGGTCACTACCCGGTCGCAATCTCGGCAGCAGGCTGAGTCAATTCAGAGAGAAGAAGCGACGACCCCAACCTCCATTCAAAGACAAAAACATATTATAGATGTAGAGAGTCCGGAGAGACCTCTAAACAGAAAAAAGATAGTCTTCAGAAGAAAGAAAGTAGTTACTCCTCCAAGACCTATCCTGGCATTGGTCCTGACAAGTACAATTACCGGAGTTATGATGTCGTCTCCTATATATGCCCTTGAGCCTAGACAGGAATCTCCCAATGCAGAGAAGAGGAACGAGGGCGTAGAGACAAGGAAGGAGATCGCGAAGACAGAGGATGAGCTGCAAAAACAAGAAAGACGACTGTAACTCTGATTCCAATCAACGAGTCAGAAACGTCTCTCGACGTATTGCGATCTCCTACACTTGCACCAGAAACTGCCCATCTTTCGGCTTCTTTAAGATCACTTCGTGCTGAAGAAGACAAATTAATGATTGAGGCTCTAGAAGGCTGTGACTTCGACTTCCGTGATAATGTAGATCCGATCGCCGCAAGTGATAGCGAGGAAGCCCGAGAAGAAGATGCGAAGGATGATGAAGAAACATCGGCAGAGACTGTTGATGATACTCCAAATCCAAAAGAGGATGCTGATGCTCATGCATCCCAAGAAAAGAATGCTGTTGATGACATAGAACCGGAGGAGGCTACTGTCCTGGATCCAAGAGGTATTGGCTGATACTAATAATCTTCTTTTACAGATTAAATAACTGACATCTTGTCTTTCATTTATGCAGAAATTCAATCTTTTCAAATTCCTCCAGTATGCACTGATATAGTGCCAATAACAGCGATATCTAGCAGCAGTCGACATTTTTTAGGCGGCTCCGAAGCAGGAAGTAGTCAGGCAGTAATGTCTGAAGCTACTTCTGCTAGGCTACAACTTGTGCCAACAGACGACAAACTTGTCGATAGACCTAGCAATGGTAAGCTTGCCCTTATTTTGATCCTTTTTGATAGTCGCTAATGACAGCAAATTGATGGTATTTATTTGATTTCGCAGTGGAACATCTGGGAGGGGCAACAAGCTCCACCATGGCTCCCTTGTCTAGAGAAACCTCAGTTCATGTTCAAGAAGTTGAACATCCACCTGTACAAGCATCTGTTGCTTCAGCTTCCACAGAAGTAGTTGCTACACTGGCGCAACAACTACTAACAGATTTATAATTGGTTCCTTCACCAACCTATTCTTCACTTCCTTAGGACCCTTAGTGGAAAGGGGGTAATGGAAAGAAAGAATATAGGTTTCATCACCGTTAGAACCCTAACTACTTATCTAATAGGTGCCATCTAAAGTCAAGGCGATGAAGCTCAGGCCGCCTATCTTAAACACATATTGGATGAGACAGAGGCATCAATTAAGATCTATAAGGATCTTGATCGGGGAAGAAATAGAGCCCCTAGTAAATGCTGAGTTCGAGAAGATGACTTGCGAAGCTAAAGTTATAAAAGGCTTTCCAGACTTTTTTGGACACTTATGCCACAAAGGCTTCAGAGTATGATTCCCGGATGGAGGCGTTACCGTCTGCTGCTGGGGAAAAGAAAGGAAAGTTACTGAGCTGAAAGCAGAGTTTGCTCGTCTTCAGAAAGAGTTAAAAATGTTCAGCTTGCTCTTGAGGAGGA